>CM051263.1:22396325-22508825 GCA_027921565.1 Artemia sinica | reverse complement strand
CATTTTTGCTAAGTTCATATTTGCATCTTCATTTTCTTTAATAGTGAAGTCTATGTGTATGCATTATTGCATCTACCGGTGTCGGGACTGACTTTAAACCGCAATTAACTTTTGTGTGATTCATTTTTGCAAGTTGTGATCTGTCTATCAAAATTTAAGAGAGAAAAAATATATAATTTGAATAAAACAGTGAGGAAAAAACAGCAACAAACTTTAAATAATAACTTTTTTTTTAGTATTTTAAGTTTCTAGTAGGATTTTTTATTATTTAAAGTTTTTTTTCGTTCCACTGTTTTATTTAAATTTATCCCGTTCTTTCTTTCCTAAATTCTGTAAATGAAAAAGCAGTGTGGTCTAAGAAATTGTTTTCTGTCCGTCAGAGATTAAAGAAACATAATAACGTCAATTTGAAAATTCTGAAATAGAGAGGCGTTAATCGGCAACAGAAGAATTATAAAAAAAAAAATCAAGCAAAAACTAACATTCCTTTTCTTTTAGGGTGTAAAAATGTAATATATGATGAATGATACCATTTTGGGTTTTGAAGTTACCCCTTTGAGGTGACTGAAAAAAAAAATATCTTCCCTTATTTGTATTAAAACATAAAGAGCTAAGCAAATAAATGAGAAGTTTCTATCCTATGGTCTAGGCTTTCCATTTTGAAGTAAAAATTAACTTGAATTTCTTCTAGTATGTCAAATATAATAAGCTTATATATACTCATTTCCAAGTAAGTTTGACGAACCTGACATATCTCATTGTAATAAGTGATGACGAATTTACTTACCTCCACTAAGCTCAATGAACTTGTATATAAAAATCTTACGCATAACCTAGGTTAATATTTAAAATTACTCAAGGCAATTTTCGACGTAACACCTTTAAATTAGGTGTTGTTTTCTTAGACTACACTGACTTTCTAAGACTAACAAACAGAATTTCAAATGGGGATAAATCCATTTATTTAGATAGTGGAAAAAACAGGTACAAAAGCCCAGATATTTCGATCACATAAATAGCGACCGTCTTCAGTAGAAATACTAAAATAATAAAATTGAAACTAGCATATTTATATGCAACAAGATAAATATGCTAGTTTCAGTTTTATTATTTTAGTATTTCTATTGAAGACGGTCGTATGTGTGATCAAAATATCTTGTCTTTTGTACCTTTTTTTTTTTCACTGTATAAATAAATAGATTTATCTCCATCTGAAAGTTTATTTGTTCGTACTTAGGATAAAAGTATATTATAGGCCTTTTAATGGAGCTAAGCTTGAAAAAAAAAAAAATTTCAATTGTATTACCCTCAGCTATGAATAAGACTTTAACACAAAAAGTTCATTTTATTCTGTTAAAATCCTATACAAGACGACATTATTGCTTCTGTCGGAACCGTACTTCCGCTTTACTGTAGTTTAGCACACTTTAGAACATTTTGTTTGTGCTATTTTCTTGTATGTTTTAGTTATTTATTTAATTTTTTTCTTTTTCTGTTGATACAGAATTATCCTTTAAACACTTAATTTATTGTATAAATACTTTAAATTCATCCTATACAAACTTTATTTTTGAGTTCCCCAATAGGGAAAAAAAAAACAATTGTAAACATTCCCCCCCCCCTAAAACAAGACCAGTAGAGTCACGATTCTTCATTTCTAATTATAAAAATCACACCTAATTTTAAGTTCTAAGTATTCTAATTTTTAATCTCAATTCTTAATTTCGCTTTTCTCTGTCTCAACTCTCTAATTTAATTAATTTCTTTGTTTTTCTAGAAAAAAAGTATCGAGCAAAAAGACTGAACAATCACAGCAGTAATTTCGTAATATCATTACGTTTTTTTTTTTTTTTACATCAACTCGACAAAAAAAACCCCTTGAATAACTGCAAATCCATGCGTTTTTTAACGGTATGAGGCAATTTTTTCCAAAAAACAAAGCATTTTTAGGAAGGGGGAGGTGTGATTTTTATAAGTACATTTCTGTTCCAGTCGAATTTTTACTGGGACAAAAATACTATAACCTGTTATTTTCAAAGGATAATACAAAAATTCGGTAAATCTGAACAAGACTGCCAACAGAATTATTCGAGGTATAATGCCTTGGTTGATCCGGAGGGTGGTGGCATATCCAGCGTTTCCTTATTCGAAGGACAGTGGCTCATTATTCATCCATTATTAAGCCACCCACTTTAAACACCCACTACAAAAAAAGAGAATAATCTACTAAACCACCTTGAAAGTTTTAAAGAAAATATAAAAAGTGAAACGTAAAAAAAAGTTGAATTTCACAATTTGCCCTTCTTTTTACTTCGTACCTTGGGAATAAAATAACTTTGTCTTTCTTTTCACAAGGCTCACCTATCATAAGGATACCATATTTACGATAATACGGTAGGCACAACACTATGCCTGGGTCAGGAATTTAAAACGCTAAAACTCATAAAGGCTAGTGGTATTTCTCTGATGAGGCCAGGGTGATAGTGAGCACTTTAGATTAACTTGTTTGATTTGAGGTGCTTTTTGTTTTTGGGTTTATTTTTGTTGTTGGGCCATACTTAAAAATTACAATTTTGCATGTTCATGAATTTTTTCATTTGTTTAACTGTGTTTGAGTGAACTGTCTGTCCTAGATGTTAGGATTAGTGCGTAAGGTCAAAAGCTCCTTAAGTGCATATCTTTTTGCAAAATTATATATAAATAAACTCACTGTACATTCCCTACTCCTTTCTCAAGTGTTTTGACGAGATGTTGCTGCACTTTACTATTCAGTTGGACATGATACGATGGAAAACACGTGAGTATGGGAAACACCAAACTCAAAAATTTGTACCTATTGAAATCAGGTGGTGCATTTCTGATCACAGACGGCGTTATGTTGGTACTACCTGGAACCTGAAAAACGTAGCCTTTCAATCTCGTGAGATTATCTGAACACCGATATTACACATTTATCTAAAAGTCCCATCTAACCCTTATTGAGTTAGGAGCAAAATGGCACATATGTTCTTATTCTTAAAGGACAATAGGCCTAATCTAAGATTCAACATTCATTTATTTAGAAAAGCTTTCACAGTAGTAGCAAGAGCCTCAAATAAATAACGCTATCTCTTGCAACAAAAAAGAAAAAAAAACTAAGCATGATTGATTACACTTGTATAAAGCGGAATAAAATAATTGCTGAATCGATTAGTTCTGCATCTTATTGGTTCGAACTTGTGTCGAGTATTGGCCTTGGAGGGCAATAAGAGGAGGCAACAACATACTGTGTTTTTCACTAGCGAGGAACGACTGTCCAAATTTGCACATAAAATGGAATCTCCGTTCTCTCAGCGTTAGTATTTTCAACGTTGCAATAGCAGTTACATACGTGTCATATTTGGGGTTCAGTATGATTTTGTCGCATGTTTTGAACAGCCTCGAGATCGTCACTTAAGTAGTCCTCTACATCTAGGACTTGCAATTTGATCTTAACATAGCCATGGGAGCAACTATGACTCTCTTAATTTTTTAATTTTTTTTTTACCATTCGTATAAACCTTCTTCCTAACATATTACCACAAGAACGATCCTAGCTATTGTCCAAATTTAAACGAGAAATTTGTGAGGGGAAAGGAAGTTTATAAGTGTTATCATTAACCTTGTTGAGTAACCTTTTTCGAATTGTTTGCTCTGTGGTATCTCCGTAGCTCTGGAATAAACATAATTACCTAAGAAAGATTAGTAATGATCAACAATACCGTTAGTGGTTTATTGGGCCACTCACGGTCTCCCAACTCGGAACTTGTACTTAAATATTCATGTCTCAAAGACACAAACATGTGCTACTGATTGAGGACTCCTCTGTCACACCTCTTAATGACGTTTCTCAAACGTCTTAAAGTTCTCCTAGGTTTCATGTCAACGTGACGTGCTCCTAGGCTCCACCTAATAAAGAGCGTAAAAATATACTCAAGAGCGTAGGTTTAAGTTCGTCTCTTAATAAAAAGAAACTCTATTTAGTAATCCAGAAAGAGCCGATTATAAAAAGTAAGTGACTACTAGTTCTACTTATTATAGAGGTGAATTTCTGTAAAGTTTTCTTTGAATGTTTCTTTCTTAATGAGTGGAAAGAACTAATATTTTGTAACTAAAGACACTAATTAAAAGAGGATTCTAATACTTGCGTATATATATATATTTAATTAATTTCCTAGGGCATGTGGTATACAGAGCATTCAGGAATTCAAGCATTTTTCTTGCATAGATTTTGCTACCGATTTTCTTGTTACCAATCAAAGTATAACAAAACAATACCTCGCTACATGTCTTACAGTCTTGGGAAAAGCGGAACTAACTTTTTCTTCTTCCATGAGAGTTTTGTTTGAGTTTTGTACGAGTATAAACAAGACTTTTATAAGTTCTGAGATACACAGCCCTTGTACAAACAACCCTTGTACTGTAAATTGTAAAACAAAAAAGTTATAAGACAAACAACCGTTGTACAAAGGACTTTTTTCATTAGCAATAAAAAGCTGAAACATCCCATTTTTTGCCCTGCTGGAATTCGTGTAACAAATAAGTTATCATACACACAACCCTTGTACAAACAACTTTTTATTAATAATTTTTTTGTAACTTGCAGTTTTTCTGTCGAACGCATCGACAGTTATTCTTTATTTTACCACTTGTTTTTATCAACTTTTGTAAAAAGGCCAACCTATTACCTGCAGGCTATTCCACCAAGAAAAGAAACAAAAACAAAAGTCTACCTATTTCGGAAATTTTTTATTTGAATTGGAAGCAAAAATTAGACATTCAAATGAAATCCAGAACTCTGTTCTGCTGGGTAATGCTGTATTCAGTGTCACTAGCAGTCGCATTGTGGAATAAATCTCTTGCTTTCATAAAAGAAAAATTTCTCGTAATGAACAGTTTGGTTGTTGGCAAAAAAGACATGTTACGCTGAACCTTGTAAGATTTCCTAAATCTCTCCTCCAAATTTGTATCATCAGAATATCTACTTGAAGGATTGTCAGTTCTCCACGAACTCAACAAAACTTGATGAGAAAGAAGAGGGAGTGAACTAGTTACAGCTTTCGGGGGATCATAAACGAATCCAACCTCAGTGAGTGGGAACAAAACTTGATGAGAAAGAATAGGGAGTGTACTAGTTACAGCTTTCGAGGGATCATAAACGAATCCAACCTCAGTGAGTGGGAACAAAATTTGATGAAAAATAAGAACTACCACCACTTTACCTTTTGGTTGTCGAGCAAAAGAAATCTCTATGGAAGGAGGAAAAAGGTATCGCTAAATTTCGGAGGATGATTAACGAAACCAACCTCAGTGAGTGGGAACAAAGGAAGTTTGCCATACATTCTTGTTATCAAGACATCTACCAGAAAGAACTGTTATATATAAGACAAACTTTATTTGCAGTCTGAGTTAGTGTTTTACTAGCGTGTTTTGCATTCAAGATATAATTCAATATCAGTGGAAATGGGGAATTAGTAGTAAGAAGACATAACGTCTTAGTTTACCCTGAAAGGATCAGAGCCTGACATCACCTCTGTACGGAAGTACAAAGGGTGGAATAAATTCTAGTACCGGGACATCTACAAGAAAGAATTGCCAAATTCCACCAAATTTGCATAGAGAAAGTATGAAAATTGTGTCTTTCGGGTATCCGCATTCGATCTCACCACTATGGCAGAAGAGAATTCGTAAATCCATGTAAACATCTAAGAGATCGGTTTATAAGACCTCAACGACGTTTTCCAGGAATAGAACTGATCCGTGTTGAATGGAGAAAGGGGCCTATATCTGTTTGTCATAAGGACAGTTATCAGAGAAGGTTGCCAGATTCATCAAAACTACGAGAAAAGTGAGAGCTAACTTCGACATCATACATTTTAAGGTATAAGACCCCGTTCGAGCCCTGCACGAAGACGGGTCCCTAAATTCTTCTTATTAGGACATGTACAAGGATAAGCTGTCTGATCTCAAGCGGATTTGATGTAAGGTAACAGCTACTGTCTTAGTTACACTTTCCGAAGTTTTGAAACATATCCAACCTCCTTCGGGTCCCTAAATTATAGTTACCAGGATATCTACCAAAACCATTGTCGGGTCTCAATCAAATTTTGAGAAGAGTGACAGTTATTGTTCAAGTTATACTGTTTTAGCTGTTAAGACCAACTCTCGACCTCCCTGTGGGATAAAAGGAAGGGTGGACAATAAATACGTCTTATAAGCATATCCGATCAGGACACGGACTTCCGACGCACTTGGTGGAAAGTAAGAAATGCTGTCAGAACTTCTTTGAGTTATGTCGTATTAGGGTCTGCACTTGATCTGACCATCGTGGGGGCTAGCGTAGGGGTTCCAAAATCTCCTGTCATCTCCCCTATTATTACCTCCGCTCGTATTTGCTGTGGGTATCCACCCAAACATGGCCAAACCTTACAATTCTGCTGATAGTAGGACTATTTTATAGTAATCAACATCCTTCTGAGAGGATCTCAATTAAAAGCGCTAATGATTAGCAGCTTGGGTTTTCTGATAGGGGTTCAAGCTCGATCCGGTTGTATTATAGCCTCGCCCAATAAAAGCAAGAACTATATAAGCTTTTAGCTATTGTTTCAATTTGTTTATGTGCTATTAGTAGACTATTTCGCAGATTGTTTTAAATTGTGAAAAATCGTGTGGGGCCATTAAAAAGACAATTAAAACAGAAGCTGTGCTAAAAAAATTCCTTAAAAGAAGTCTTTAGTGTATCAGGTTTGCCGTTGCTTCCTGCACACATAATTGGGGTCGGCTAACTTCACGTCAAACGACTAGCTTGAAACACAGGTTACAGTTTATTACATTAAGACAAAGTCTAAACAAAGAGAGGGAAAAAAATCTTAAAATGAAGAAACAAAAGGGACTACAGCCAGTAGAAGACCTCACTTTTGGTCATATTTGGTCACCTTTGGTCATAGTTGCTCTTGGTCATGACCAAGAGTGAGGTTCAACCCACTAGACTCTGTCTTATGAAAGATATTAATTAAAAAAACTTTTTCCACAAAATAAGTTTTTCAAAGAAAAGTAAAGAACTCCATTAAACAAAAAATGAGCAAAAATAAAATCAAATAATCTACGAAGCGTGAAACTACCGCAAATCAGCATCGATAAATAAATGAAACCCAAAAAGAACAGAAATTACAATAAATAACCTGGAAATTCGACTCACTTTCGACTATTAAAAAGGGCAGTTTCAATTTCCAAACAAATGAGCCCTTTTTGAAATTTTTACAACAACTTTCTATATAAACCTTATATGCCCCCAGGGCATAACTTACCAACCTTGCACTGAGGGGGTTATCATCCTTAAATACCTAATTTCCAGAACTTTTGACTACGTTGAACAAAATGGATATCTCAAAATTTTGATTGGATGTGTTTGGGGAAATGGTGGGAGTGAGAGGGGTGTATGTTGCCCTTCAATCATCTTCGAATATTAAAAGGTCACTAGACCTTTCAATTTTCAATTGAATGAGCTCTTTTTGATGTTTTTAAGACATCGCTTTCTACAAAAACCTTACATGCTCCCAGGGCATAACTTAAACCCTCGCCCTGAGGGTTGTGGGGGGGGGGATGGGTTGTCATCCTTAAAGACCTAATTTCCAAAACTTTCAACTACGTTGAATAAAGTGGCTATCTAAAAATTTTGATTGGATGTGTTTGGGGAAAAGGTAGGCGTGAGAGGAGGGTTAGTTGCCATCAAATCACTTTCGACTATTAAATAGAACTAGCCCTTTGAATTTCCAATCGAATGAGCCCTTTTTCAAGTTTTTACGACAAATATTTCAATAAATACCTTATACGCCTCCAGGGCATAACTTACAACCCTTGCCCTGAAGACTGTGGGGGAGTTTCCTGCTCAAAGGTATAATTTCCTGAACTTTAAACGGCGTGGAACAAAATGGATATCTCAAAATTTTGATTGGATATGTTTGGGGAAATGGTGGGCGTGGAAGGGGTGTTAGTTGCCTTCCAATCACTTTTGACTATTAAAAAGCCATTTCATTTATTGAAATAGCCATTTCAATTTCTTATCGAATAAGCCCTTTTTGAAGTTTCTACGACAACGCGTTCTATATAAACCTTACATGCCCCCAGGGCATAACTTACAACCCTTGCCCTAAGGGCTCTGGGGGAGTGTCCTCCTCAAAAACATAATTTCTATCTGGAAATCAACAATGCTAAACAAATTGACTATCTAAAAATTTTGATTGGATGTGTTTGGGGAAAAGGTGGGCGAGAGAGGGGGTAGGGCACTAGACCTTTGAAGTTCCAATCGAATGAGCCCTTTTTCAAGTTTCTACGACAAAGATTTCAATAAAAACTTATATGCCCCCAGGGCATAACTTATAACCTTTGCCCCGAAGACTGTGAAGGGGGGGGGGAGTGTCCTGCTCAAAGGTATGATTTCCTGAACTTTAAACTGCGTGGAACAAAATGGCTATCTCAAAATTTTGATTGGATGCGTTTGGGGAAATGGTGGGCATGGAAGGGGTGTTAGTTGCCTTCCAATCACTTTCGACTATTAAAAAGGGCAATAGCCATTTCAATTTCTAACCCAACGAGCCCTTTTGAAGTTTCTACGACAACGCGTTCTATAAAAACCTTATATGCCCCCAGGGCAGAACTTACAACCCTTGCACTAAGGGCTGTGAGAGGGTTGTCATCCTCAAAGACCTAATTTACAGAACTTAAAACTACGTTGAACAAAATGGCTATCTCAAAATTTTGATTGGATGTGTTTCGGGAAATGGTGGGCGTGGAAGGGGTGTTAGTTGCCTTCCAAACACTTTCGATTATTAAAAAGGGCACTAGCCCTTTGAATTTCCAATCGAATGAGCCTTTTTTGAAGTTTCTACGACAACGCCTTCTATAAAAACCTTATATGTCCCCAGGGCATAACTTACGACCCTTGCCCTGAAGGCTGTAGGGGAGTGTCCTCCTCAAAAACATAATTTCTATCTGGAAATCAACTACGCTGAACAAAATGGCTATCTCAAAATTTTGATTGGATGTGTTTCGGGAAATGGTGGGCGTGGAAGGGGTGTTAGTTGCCTTCCAATCACTTTCGACTATTAAAAAGGGCACAAGCCAGTCCAATTTCCAATTGAATGAGCCCTTTTCGAAGTTTCTACGACAACTCCTTCGAAACGAAGTGCCCTGGTCTAAGACCAAGAAATAAACAATACATTGTGCCTACATCGTTCTTTACTTAGGCAGCGCTATTGCGCTGCCTATGATAACGCTGAACTGGCCAGCCATGACAGAAACAAAGAGAAAAAAAAATCTCAAGAAGAAGGAATCAATGGGAACTACAGCCAGTACAAGGAAAAGACGAACTAAGACGACGCGGAACAGAGTAAGGTGACTCACCATTTGGTCACATCGTTCTTATATGCCCTCATGGCATAACTTAAAACCCTTGCCCCGAGGGTTGTGGGGGAGTGTCCTCCTCAAAAACATATTTTCTATCTAGAATTCAACCACGCTGAACAAAATGGCTATCTCAAAATTTCTATTGGATGTGTTTAGGGAACGATGGACGCGGGGGGGGGGGGAGTGGGGGGCTAGTTGCCCTCCAATCCCTTTCGACTATTAAAAAAGGCACTAGCCCTTTGGATTTCCAATCGAATGAGCCTTTTTTGAAGTTTCTACGACAACGCCTTCTATAAAAGCCTTACATGCCCCTAGGGCATAACTTACAACCCTTGCCCTGAAGGCTGTGGGGGAGTGTCCTCCTCTAAAACATAATTTCTATCTGGAAATCAGCTACGCTGAACAAAATGGCTATCTAGAAATTTTGATTGGATGTGTTTTGGGAAATGGTGGGCGTGGAAGGGGTGTTAGTTGCCTTCCAATCACTTTCGACTATTAAAAAGGGCACAAACCACTCCAATTTCCAATTGAATGAGCCCTTTTCGAAGTTTCTACGACAACTCCTTCGATACGAAGTGCCCTGGTCTAAGACCAAGAAATATCAAGAAGAAGGAATCAAAGGGAACTACAGCCAGTACAAGGAAAAGACGAACTAAGACGACGCGGAACAGAGTAAGGTGACTCACCATTTGGTCATCTTTGGTCAAAAGCAACAAAAGCAACTATGGTCATAGTTGTTTTTGACACTTAAAAGGCCTTTGACACCGGGGTCTAATTTTAATTCTAAGTACGCTCATACTACGCCCCTTAAGGTACCAGAATTCACTCTCCTTCAATGTCATTTTCTGCTTCTTTAAGCAAGCAGGTATTTTGGATTCAACAATGGAGATATTCTTTTCTTTGTACAGGCTGTACCCTGTCTATTGTAAAATGTTTTTCCCTACCTTTTGCCACGATGGTTAAATAAATACAAATGTTTTAAATTAAAATAAGTTAAAGATTCAAAATTAAGCAAAAGGGGAGGGATTAAATATAGAACACTTGGAGTCTAAGATAACTTACAAGGCTCAAGCAAAGACAAAGAAAGAATTTTTTCACAGTTAAAACAACTAACTAAAAACTATTAACTTAACTAATTAATTAGTTGATTAGGTGAAATTAATAAACTAATTGAAATAAATTATATTAAAGATCAATTTTATTAAATATCCTTAAATTCAGTTCATAATATCTATTTTGTACACTACATGCAGAGCTAAACTATTACAATATAAAATAAAGTGTGAAATACATATAATAATGTAATAAAGGAAACCAGTCAACAAATCCTGAATACTGGCTGATTTATTGAAATGGAAAAATAAGAGACTGGATAAAAGGGTATTTTGGGATCCTTGACTTGGGTGTAATGGGTATTAGAAACAGACCTCCGGTGCCAAAGTCCATTCAAATGTCGTAGCAGCCAAGGGCCTATCCTGGATTCTTGGCCGTTTCAGAACCAAAACTTAAAAAAACGAATCAAAAGTTGTTTATAAGCATTTTTGTTACGTTTTTACGAGTCGGACAAAGATTTGGGGGGGGGGGGGGGTGATCCCGGTACCCTCCCCCTTCCTGGATACGGCCTTGGAATCTACTATGGTCCATGATCTCAATTGAGTAACAGCGCGTTATTTTGATGATGTTCCACACCCCCCATCACTTAAAAACATCTTTATAAACCCATAGTCCAAATAATGAAAGCTGTAATCTAATAGCATTTTAAAATAACACAATAAAATAATAAAATAAAAAAATAAAACAATAAAATAAAAAATAACACAATAAAATAAATCTAATAGCATTTTAAAATAACACAATAAAATAAAAAATATTCAGTACCAAATGACAAAATAAGAAAAACGCTTTATGTTATGGGAGCGAACATATGTTCTAGATTTAAAAACAAGTAGAAAATTTCATAATAGAGCTAAAGAGTTTATTTGACTTCAAAAGGAGGGGGGGGGGGGGGGGGGGTCAGATTCCGGAAACCCAAAGGTCCATGAGATTTACCAGGTTAAAGACAAGATAAAGACAAACTACGGCACTGAAAAAGCTATTAAAACATTATATCTGTCAAAATTCAGTTTAAAATATCTAGTTTGGACTGTCTCTTTACCAAATAAAATAGATCGCCAGCGATTAAGGTAAAATTTCACAAAAAAGACAAAATCTAAAAAAAAATTAACGAAATTTTTTTTTAGTTTTGAAAACTCTCATTTATATTCGATTTTTTGTGGAACTAATAAAAAAAATAAAAGAAAAGCAATTCCTTACCAACTGACATAGTTTGGAGCATACTTCGCCAATATTATTTGTGTTTTTGGACAAAATGAGAGATTTATTGCTTAGTATTTTTGGAACTTCTCTCAGAAGAAGACCCAAGATTTTCCATTCTGAAAAGAAAAGGAAACTACTTAAGCCGCGATCACACTTGCGCTTAGTCAGACATCAATTTATAGCCATCATCACTTTGAACCAATTAAGACTAGTTATGAAAGAGGAAGCAAGTCGTCATTGCAGGGCTGTCACCAAAAAATTCAGAAAACCCCAGCTTTTTTATTTCAGGTAGGCCAACCTGATAAAAAACAGACAACGTAGACGAAAACTGACTTGAGAAGGTGCTTTCTACCCCCCCCCCCCCCCCCCCCCCAAAAAAAAATCAATACGTCAAAAGACATTAGCCCACAGCTTTTAGCTTAGCTTCAGAGAAAGGTGTCATTCCTTCTGCATTTACTTGCAAAATTACAAAAATACGAAAAACGATCGTTAGTAATGTTTGTGAAAAATTACTGCTTCTTCTTTGATTTATTCGGTAACCAGAAAAAATCATTAAGGGAACAGAATTAGTCAGAAATGACGAAAAAGGAAAGAAATAAGGGTAAGCAATCGAAGAAATAAGAAATAAGAAATAAGGGTAAGCATTGAATCATAAAGAGAAAAGACAAAAAGAAATCACACACGTCTTTCCTGACCGAAAACACAGAATTTCGGCCTATTTGAAACAGTGACTAAAAACCGAAAAATTTTACTTTTTTGGCTTTCCTCAAGATTTCTGACTGTAATAAATTGGATCAACTATATAAAATTTTCAATAGTCCCTTAGTCCTTTGAAACAAAACATTTACATCCAACAAAAATGATAAAGGAAGTCCTTGTGTAAGAGCACAAGAAACGGAACATTGACATTAAATAAAGACAAATACCGGAAAAATTCTCGGAAAAAATACTGACGTCAGAGCCTAAAATTACGGTTGGAGAATAACGCGTAAAAGTTGGGAGCAAGAGAAAAAGAGCGGCTTTAGCACTTGCTAGTTGTAAATTTACTTTTACCGGTATTTTGGGACGGACCAGCTGGCTTCGATTGCAAGTGTTAATTATTATTTGTTAATGTTTGTCTGTCTGTAAGCCTTTAGTCGAGCCATATTCTAGTTGCATTCCTTAGGTCAATAAATATAGTCAAGAAATAACCTAGTTTTTCCTCATTCAAGACTCGGCAGTCTTCGCCTATTTGTAACATTCCTAGTTGACCCCTTGCTAGATTCTGAGAAAGAGATTTTGCAGTTTGCAGCTAAGGCTGGGACGATGGAATCACCATTGAAAGACTGTGCCATAAAAAGATTATAACTGGACCATTTTTTTTTTACTTGGCCGAATTTCTTACTTTTTTTTTGAAATACCTAGACATTGATGTCTAGATAAGCAGACACGTCACTCGGTCTTTACGTCATTTATTTTAGGCGTAACAATTTTTTTTTTTTTTTTTTTTTTTTTTTTTTTTTTTTTTTTTTGCATGGATCAAAGTCAGGTTAAATTAGAAACATAAATGGCAATGCATAAAGATAGCCTAATTTACCATCCCTAATAGATGAAATTTAGTATCAAATTGTAAGCAAGTTTGATAGTTTTGATAAGACACGAGATGACCAAAAGAATATTCTCATGTACTGAATTTTCTCTAGAGAGAGAAAAGAGATAGAGAATAGAAGACAGTGACGGAGACAAAAAGAGATAGAAGTGAAGCAGAGAGAGGGTGATGAAGAGAACGAGTTACTTTTGATTTTTGAGCAGTCTTTGTTCAAAGTCCGTAAGTAACATTTGTACATTTAGCTTTTTTTTTTCTTTTCTTTTTTTCTTAACCTGAGAAATAATAATAATATGTATTTATCTGTAAACACAGAGAGAAATTAGAGAGATTGAGAGAGAGAAAGATATCGAGAGAGCGGGGAGGGAGGAAGCAAAGGAGAGAAACGGGCAGAGCGAGCGAAGGAGAGAGACTGGCTGGAAAAATCTAAATAAATTAAAAAGAGAAGAGAAACTACCTCTTTCGACTAAGAGACCCTTGATGACAGTGAAGCAAGTATCAGTTAGTGATACATAAGTAATATTTGACGGTTGATTGGGCCCTGGCGTAATTCGGGGAGTATCCTTCACTGGTGCTTGTGAGTCAAGGCTAGAGTCTTCACCGAATTTATGGTCAACGAGCAAATAAGGACTATATTTCTGTTCATGAGCCAAGCCAATACGGTAGAGTGAATCAGCTCGTAGTTGCAGAAAGGTGTCGAATATCTAAAAGAGAATTATAAAGTACAACCTTGACAAGATCATTCATAATGAATTGATGAATGTGCTGTAATTTTGGTGGCAACATCTTTAATGACAAAATTCATATTTTGGTTTTTGGCCAAATTTTAGTTTTACGTTTTATTTTATTACAATTTATCTTTTTCATTATACATTTTGTCTTTATTTTAGCTTTTTTTTTTATTTCATTTCATTTATATCTCATTTCATATTTTAATAGGGGTGGGGAACTTTTCTTAGGAGGGTTACAATAAAAAACGTCATTGGTAAAGTTGGTTGCATACATTAGATATACTTTGCTTAATGTTTACAACAAAATAGGAATCACCAACAATACACAACCATGTACTATTCATCCGACATTTACATTGTATATTTCAAAATTCAAAATGAAACAGTTTCTAAGTCGGTAATAATAATTTAGAATGCCCAATTATTGTCAACTATCATAATGATTGTTATGACATTGGGCGCATTTAACTTGAAAGTCCGACCATAAAGCATAATTATACTAAATAAGGAGTATGTAAGTATTTACACTTCTAGACAACGTTTTTGGACTGACACAACAAGCACTGGTAAAACAGTTGTTAGCAGTCCTTTCTTCATTTTATTTTAATCTTTATTTGATTTTGCGATTTTTCGTCATTTAATTTAAATTTTAGTTTGTGCAGTCACTATATTTTAGGCTTTTAGTTTTAAGTTTTTATGAGGGTTTACTTCATTTTACTTATTTATTTTTATTTTCTTTCATATAATAGTTTTGGTTTATAGACGACTAATGAAAAATTCAAAAATTCAAAACGGAAAATTAAGATTGAAAAAATCACGCTGAGACAATTTCAAAGATAGCAATAATATTTCACGACCTGAGAGCGAAATCGTCCTACAGCTCAAAAACTCTACCCGATACCCGATGCAGTTTTAGATTTCGAACGCTCTTTTTCAAACACTCTATAGTCCAATTGATAAAACCATATCGGCCTAATTTTTTCTTCGGCTGTTGATGACAGTGAAATCAAATTAACGGGATACGATAATTTTGCTCAAATGATAATTTCGCCGCCAGGAAAAGTGCTACCGTTTTGATTAGGATAAAACTGAAATTTTCTGCTGCTACGCAGCCGAGGATCGTGCGGAGTCCCCATATACATCATTAAAAAAGCAGGAAAAAATAGACAAAATGGCAGAAGATCTCCAAAATGTTGGTTTGTTACGGAGTAGGATAATTTCGCTCTCAGGTTGCAATTTTGGGTTTCTCAGGTAGGGGTTGCGATGAGACATAGCTATTGTCAACTATCTTAACAAACTTTACGAAACACAAACAAAAAACCTGCCTCTTATAAGGCGCTACAGCGGCTATGCCACAGGTCTACCAGACTGACAAACAGAAATACTGGTCAAATGTTGCTACCGATATGGAAAACGCTGCCTCACGTAATTATACACAGAAGCTGGACTAGTTACTTGGGGAGTGCACCGGCAAAAAGAAGCAAATTAGCGTTCTCTCTATGAAGGCAACTGACGGAATATTTCTTACGAGTAGTGAAGACCGACTCAAGAGATGGCAAACTCACTTGCAAGAGCTCCTGAAGCCTGACCACCCAAGCCCTCACACCCAACATTTTGGATCTAGTCGGAACCCTCCAGATGACGGGGCCTATGAGGGAGTTTGCACTGACTCGCCCAGCAGGGAAGAGATTACACAAGCAATAAAACAATTGAGTAACCACAAAAGCCCAGGAATAGGCAAAATTTCGGCTGAGCTCCTAAAATCGCTCCCTGACTTGGCAGTGGATGAGCTGCACAGCTTAGTTGCAGATGTCAGGGAGACCGAACACATTCCTGACGAGTGGAAAACGTCCATTATTATCCCAATCATAGGCAGCGCAACCGCGCTGCCTAAGTAAAGAACGATGTTGGCACAAGGTATTATTATTATTATTTTTTTTTAGACCAGGGCACTTTGTATCGAAGGAGTTGTCGTAGAAACTTCGAAAAGGGCTCATTCAATTAGAAATTGGACTGGCTTGTGCCTTTTTTAATAGTCGAAAGTGATTGGAAGGCGACTAACACCCCTTCCACGCGCACCATTTCCCCAAACGCATCCAATCAAAATTTTGAGATAGCCATTTTTTCAGCGTACTTGATTTCCAGATAAAAAATATGTTTTTGAGGGAGACACTCCCCCACAACCCTCAGAACAAGGGTTGCAACTTATGCCCTGGGGCATATAAGATTTTTATAGAAAGCATTATCGTAGAAACTTCAAAAAGAACTCATTTGATTGGAAATTCAAAGGGCTAGTGCCCTTTTTAATAGTCGGAAATGATTAAGGGGCAACTAACCCCCCTCTGACGCCCACCTTTTCCCCAAACACATCCAAACAAAATTTTGAGCTAGCCATTTTGTTCAACGTAGTTGAAAGTTCTGAAAATTAGGTCTTTGAGGATGACAACCCCCCACAGCCCTCAGGGGAAGGGTTATAGGTTATGCCCTGGGGGCATATAAGGTTTTCAAAGAAAGCGCTGTCGTAGAAACTTCATAATGGGCTCATTCAATTGGAAATTAAAAGGGCTAGTGCCCTTTTTAATAGTCGAAAGTGATTGGAAGGACACTAACACCACCTTCCACGCCCACCATTTCCCCAAACACATCTAATCAAAATTTTGAGATAGCCATTTTGTTCAATGTAGTTGAAATTCTTGGAAATTATATCTTTGAGCAGGAAACTCCCCCCACAGTCTTCAAGGCAAGGGTTATAAGTTATGTCCTGGGGGCATATAAGGTTTTTGTTGAAAGCTTTGTCGTAAAAACATCAAAAAGGGCTCATTCGATTGGAAATTCAAAGGGCTAGTGCTCTTTTTAATAGTCGAAAGTAATTCGAGGGCAACTAACCCCCCTCTCACGCCCACTTTTTCCCCAAACACATCCAATCAAAATTTGATTGGATGTGTTGTTGAGATAGCTGTTTTGTCCCATGTAGTTGAAAGTTTTGGAAATTATGTCTTTAAGGGTGACAAACCCCCCCCCCCCCCCACCCCACAGCCCTCAGGGCAAGGGTTGTAAGTTATACCCTGGGGGCATATAAGGGTTTTATAGAAAGCGTTGTCGTAGAAACTTTAAAAAGGGCTTATTCGATTGGAAATTGAAATCGCTAGTGCCCTTTTTAATAGTCGAAAGTAATTGGAGGGCAACTAACCCCCCTCTTACGCCCACCATTTCCCCAAAAACACAATCAAAATTTTGGGATAGCCATTTTTTTCAACGGAGTGGAAAGTTCTGGAAATTAGGTCTATGAGGATGAACCCCCCCCCCCCCCCATAGCCCTCAGTGCAAGGGTTGTAAGTTATGCCCTGGGGCATATGAAGTTTTTATAGAAGGAGTTGTCGTAGAAATTTCAAAAAGGGCTCATTCTAATGGAAATTGAAAGGACTAGACCCCTTTTTAATAGTCAAAAGTGATTGAAGAACAACTAACCCCCCTTTCACGACCACCATTTCCCCAAACACATCCAATCAAAATTTGGAGATATTCATTTTGTTCAAAATAGTTGAAAGTTCTGGAAATTAGGTCTTTGAGGATGATCCCCCCCACAACCCTCAGGGCAAGGGTTGTAAGTTATGCCCTGGGGGTATATATGGTTTTTGTAGATAGCTTTGTCGTAGAAACTTCAAAAAGGGCTCATTTGATTATAGTGAATTTGATTTGACTGAAAATGAATGGTAAAGGTAAAAGGTAAAGGATGCGGCACTAGACCCTTAAGGTCCAAACCGGCGGTGCTGATCTCCGTTTCGTGGCCCTTCAGCCAGGAAGTGCAATGGGGGGCTGGGGGCCAGCCAACCTATGCTTTCGCAAACCCTTCCTGTTTACCTTCCCCAGATTTCTCCAGGTACCCATTTAGAGCTGGGTTGACTCTGGCTAAGCTTACAGGGTCACACCACTGACCCGCGTCCCAAACTAAGAAACTGACCACACCAGGGATCGAACCCGAATTCACGGATTCTCAGCCCAGCGCGCGTCCACTTAGCCAGAACGGCTTTTTGAAAATGAATGGAGAGCAACTAACCCCCCTCTCACGCCCACCATTTCCCCAAACACATTCAATCAAAGTTTTGAGATAACCATTTTGTTTAACGTAGTTGAAAGTCCTGGAAATTATGTATTTGAGGATGACAAACCCCCGAGAGCCCCCAGGGCAAAGGTTGTAAGTTATACCCTGGGGGCATATAAGGTTTTTATAGATAGCGTTGTCGTAGACACTTCAAAGGAGGCTCATTCAATTGGAAAATGAGAGGGCTAGTGCCCTTTTTAAGTCGAAAGAAGCGTTATCGTAGACACTTCAAAGGGGCTCATTCAATTCGAAATTGAGATGGCTAGTGCCCTTTTTAAGTCGAAAGCGATTGGAGGTTAACTAACCCCCCTCTCTGGCTCATCATTTCCCCAAAAACATCCCATTAAAATTTTCAGGTAGCCATTTTGTTCAATGTAGTTGAGAGTTCTGACAATTAGGTCTTTGAGGATGACACTCCTCCCAGAGCCCTAAGATCTAAGGTTGTAAGTTATGCTCTGGGAGCTTATAAGATTTTTATTGAAAAATGTGTCATAAAAACTTGAAAAAGGGCTCATTCGATTTGAAATTCAAAGGGAGTGCCCTTTTAAATAGTCGAAAGTGATTGGAGGACAACTAACGCCCCTCTCAAACCCACCATTTCCCCAAACACATCCAATAAAAATTTTGAGATAGCCATTTTTTCAACGTAGTTGAAAGTTTTGGAAATTAGGTCTTGAATGAAGATTACAACCCCCCCCCCCCCCCATCCCCCACAGCCCTCAGGGCAAGGATTGTAAGTTATGCCCGGGGGCATATAAGGTTTTTATAGAAAGCGTTGTTGTAGAAACTTCAAAAGGGCTCATTCGATTGGAAATTGAAAGGGCTAGTACCCTTTTTAATAGTCGAAAATGATTGAAGGGCAACTAATCTTCCTCTAACACCCACCATTTTCCCAAACACATTCAATCAAAATTTTGATATGGCCATTGTGTTTAACGTAGTTTCAAGTTCTGGAAATTAGACCTTTGAGGATGACAACCCCCCCTCCCCACAACCCTCAGGGCAAGGGTTGTGAGTTATGCCCTCGGGGCATATAAGGTTTTTATCATTGGGAATTGAGATGGCTAGTGCCCTTATTAATAGTGAAAAGCAATCGGAAGGCGAATGTCCCCCCCCCATACCTATCAAATCCCCAAACATTTCCGATCAACATTTTGATATAGCAATTTTGTTGAACGTAGTTGAAGGGTCCAGAAATTATGTTTTTCAGTATGACAACCCCCCACAGCCCTCAGGGCTAAGGTCGTAAGTTATGCCCTAGGGGTATATAATTTCATATAGAAAGTGTTGTCGTAAAAACTTAAAATAGGGCTCTTTCCATCGGAAATTGAGACGGATACTGCCCTTTTTAATAGTCGAAAGTAATCAGAAGGAGAATCCACTCCCACGCCCATCATTTCCCCAAACATTTCCGATCAACATTTTGATATGGCCATTTTGTTCAACGTAGTTGAAAGGTCTGAAAATTATGTCTTTGAGGATGACAACCCCCTCCCATAGCCCTCAGTACAAGGGTCATAATTATGCCTTTGGGTTATTTAACGCTTTTATAGAAATTTTTGTCGTAGAAGTTTCAAAAAGGGCTCGTTTGATTGGAAATTGAGAGGACCAGTGCCTTTTTTATTAGTCGAAAGTGATCAGAGGCCAAATGTCTCCCTCCACGCCTATCATTTCCGCACACACTTCCAATCAAAATTTCTATATAGCCATTTTGTTAAGCCATTAAGCCATATATTTTGTTATAGCCATTTTGTTGGATTGGTAATCAGATGCTCTAGTGCCCTTTTTAAGAGTCAGAGTAATCAGAGGGCAGATACCACCCCCCCCCCCTACACACACGTCATATTGTCCCG
Source organism: Artemia sinica (assembly GCA_027921565.1). Lineage (NCBI taxonomy): Eukaryota > Metazoa > Arthropoda > Branchiopoda > Anostraca > Artemiidae > Artemia > Artemia sinica. The sequence continues at coordinate 22,488,815 of CM051263.1, read as the reverse complement.
AAATGCGTCAAATAGAAATTTTGAGATAGCCATCCTATTCAAAATAGTCTGAATATCATATAACAAGGCTTTTGGGGCTGAAACAGACCCCAGAGACTAGCGGCAAGGGTTGTAAGTTATACCCAGGGAGTATTAAAGGTTTTTATGGAAGGGATGGTTGTTTAACTTCAGAAGAGGCTCAGTCTTTCTCCCTGAAAAAGAATATGTCAATATAAAACGAACAGAAATTAATCAAAAAAAACTTTTTGCAAAAAATAAGTTTTTCAAAAAAAAAAAAATTAAGAACTCCATTAAACCAAAAATGAACAAAAATAGAATTAAATAATCTACCGGGAATACCACAAATCAGTATTAATAAATAAATGAAACCCAAAACAAACAGAAATTAAAATAAGTCAAACTAAAACGAGCAGCTGAGCAGGGTTCTAAACCCCATGCTTTCTAAAAGCCAGAATATAATTTGAACTTTACTGAAAAAAAAAATCTTTTAAATGTTTTCACTTTTATAACTTTAAGAAATCAAAATTAATTAAGATTTTAAGGAATAAATATCAGCATTATGTATATTAAACTGACAATGCACATTTTTTTTCAGTAAATTCATTTGAATTTTTTCAGTAAAGTACAAATTATATTCTGGGTTTTAGAAAGCATAGGGTTTAGAACCCTGCTCAGATTAATTTCTGCTCGTTTTGAGTTTGACTTATTTTAATTTCTGTTTTTTTTTGGGTTTCAAAAAGTTTTTTGATTAATATTCAAAAAGGGTGACTGTTCAGAATGTCAAAATTATCGAGAAATATCCCTGATTCCAGCTGCTGCAAAACTATTTGCAACTGTTTTGTTGAATAGATTCAGAGACAGGAGAAATTCACGAACAAGACCCAGCCAAGAGGTTTTCAGGCCGGGCATGGGCTGCTGTCACCAGATTTTTAGTCTACGGCAGATTAATCGAATATTGTTTCAAACATCAGCAAGAAACGACTCAGATATTCATAGATTTTACCACGGCCTTTAACTCGGTACATTGCGACGCTATCTGGGAAGCTATGCGGCAAGACGGCGTACCTGACAAGATAATCAGGTTACTCAAAGCGTACTATGCTGGAACGAAGGCCAGAGTCAGAGCCGATGGTGAAGCTTCGGACCTACTTCTGATCGAAGAAGGCGCCCGCCAAGGCTGCGTTCTTTCGCTAGTCTTGTTCAATTCTATTATCGACTGGATTCTGAAAGTTCTCGATAAGTATCAGGGTGTCGCAGTAAGCCCTTTTTTCTCAGACAAAGACCTAGATTATGCTGACGATGTTGACATTCTGGCTCAAACTGTCGCTGAGGCACAGTCAATGCTCAATGACGTCTTCAAGAGGGCTCGAATAACCGGCCTCCATATCAGCCTTGAGAAAACCAAGACTATGCGTACCGGCTTGGACCACAGACCGATCACTTTGAAGGGAACCCAAATCGAGGACGTCCATCAGTTCAAATACTTAGGATCTCTAATGACCCCAACAGGAGAAACCGCAAATGAAATCCAAAGCCACATCTCATCCGCATGGAGTGTCTTTCTAAAGCTGCGTAAATCGCTGTGGAAGCGAAGTGAGATATTACTATGGACAAAACTTTGAGTTTATGACGCCATGATCTTTTCCGTCTTCCTCTGCTGATGTGAAAATTGGTCGTTAAAAGCATCAGAGATCCTGAACCTGAATTTATTTCATCACAAGTGCCTGCGCTACATATTAAGACTCCATACATATTACACCACTACATATTACAGACAGAATCTCAAACAAAGAAATTAGAAGGTGTGGTGATCGCTCAATTGTATCTGAGGCGGTTAAACAAAGAAGACTGAGATGGTTTGGCCACACAATGCGTAGACCAGACAACAGTGTAAGCAAGAATTGCCTCAAATGCCTACCACTTTCATCTTGGAAGAAGAGAGTAGGAGGACAGAAGAAAACCTGGCTTCCCACTGTTAAAGCCAACCTGGAGCCAAATGCTGGCTTCCGCAAGTACGGCAGACGCTGGGACCGTCACTGGCTTAATATCGTGGAGCCGGCCGCTACTGATCGAGATGTTTGGAAGAAAACTTATCGTCGTCTGCTGGATGCCACGATGAGCCTCGATTCGGCTTGAACATACTTCAAGTAGAAGTAATTACAAATAGTCTGATAACAATATATAATTGTACTAAAAGGGATATATGTAACTGTTCAAATTTTCGGAAAAAGATTAGTAACTGGGACAAGCACGTTCCATTGGTAAAACCAAAACTACATTGGTAAAACTAAAATTGGTAATTAGCCGCCGGGGCCTCAATTAGTTATAAGGAAAGCGTCAAAGAGAGAAGGACAGAACATTTTGAGAATGTATTAAGCAGCGATAAGGTTATAGGTTAATGATATAAATATATCTATATCATAAATGATACAGAGAAGAATGAAAAGTACTTGAGTTTTTGAACATAAGGAAGATTTACTTTCCGAAGAAGAGTTAGACAGACTAAAAGGGTAAAAAATAATATGTCCCCAAGTGCTGTTAGTGTGGTAACCATGAGCAAAATGCGATATATTTAAAATACAAAGAATCCCTCCTTCTAAAGATGATTCTGACAGAAATTAAACGTCCCCTAATTGAGTTCAAATACCGCTTCCAAGAGTCTAAATTCTTAATCAGCAAAAAGAGAATTTGCATTCTAGCTGAAGTCAAAGAACGGCGCTATCCAAGCTTTGGATTTCGCTAAGACAGTGAGCAATAAAAAAGCTGCTGCGCACAATATTTCTAAGGAAGTTTAAACGATAAGAACCGTGTGAACGCCTAAATCATCAAAAATAGTCAAGAAAGATTATTGGACGAAGGGCTCGCATCCTTGGGCCACGTGAGCCAATTGCGAGCCAGTCCTTACAGCGCAGGACGAAAGAACTGCGTTTGGTAGTGGGGTAAAAGTGCTTTTTGATATTATTCGTAATTCAGATTTGGAAGGATTCGTATAGGAGAATCAGGACCATTCAGATAGAAGTCTTAAATTCTTTCATGTTGTATCTCGGTCACCGTTATTTTCATTTGGAGTGACCCACTGCTGTTCACCTAAATATGTAAGTTTCAATAAATCTATTGCTTTTTATCTGTGTTTATTTCATTTTATATGTCTGGATCTAGCCTAATAGCAGGTAATTAGTTCGCAAAATCTCCAAGGTAACGTTCCCAGGGAATCGGATCTCCAGATAGCTCAAGAAAAAGAGGTCACGTTTACATGGCTGTACATTTTATGTTCACTCAATAATTGAGGGTGGCGCAGGCCTTGTTGGCATAATTTTCAGCGCTATAAGCGGCGCTATCGGAGAACTTATTAGGTGTAAGTTCACAGCTTCAAGGTACGATATTAGATTTGACGCGGTCAATATTTATAACCACAATTAGCCCAGTCTTTTTCTTTCACCCCAACAATTATCGTTCCTATATTGCTACAATGAGTTTTTTAAAAACGGTGGTTGTTAATTGGGAGTGTGATGACAGTGGTCAAGGATAGTTCTGAAACGGGGGCGATTCGGATGACGAAGAAGCATTTGCTAGATGATTTCCAGAGAAACTGCTATGGAGTCTTTTGTGTACCCGACTGACTGACTGTATCTGAAACAGTAGGCTTTAGGAAAAATATGGTTTTACCCCCTTTCTAGGACTATAAAGAGAGAAAGGCTAAGATGGCTAGGCCACGTTCAGAGGATGAGGGATCACAGATTGTCAAAGATAGTTCTTTTCGGCCATCAATCTAGGGCCAAATGAAAAGCAGGTTATTCCTGAATGAGGTGGGAATACGTCGTAATTAAGGACTTAAAGAACACTACGACTTCTCGGGAGGGGGTAAATAGTGAGGCTTTGAACAGACTGGGAGACTTAACTAGCTCTATAAATAACTTTGATTGGCTGAAATCAGTGCTAACTAAATCTCGGCATTAGTAAAATATCATTGTGAATGAGCCTCAAACCAAAGCTATTCGTAATTTTGAAATTCCCGTTGAGTGGAAATACAGTTAAAAAGGATATACTCGGAAAAATTAACAGAACCATACACATAATTATAATCCAATCAAAATCTATAACGGTGCCTAAATTTTCAAAAAACGACAATTTATTTGTCTGCAGGCCGCGTAATATGCTTTTTCTGGCCACATGTGGCTAGCAGGCTTAAGGTTGCCCACCCTTGGTCTATAATTTTCATTCATACCCATCGTTCTAGAAGCGGGCAAAAGAAAATAAATTATATAGAAGGCATATGAGAGAAAAAAACAACAAATGTGATTTTGGGCGTAAGGAAGGAGGCAGCAGCTCCCCCCTCCTTGAGCTTTAAATTTACACTATATATTAACGAGAACTTTTCGTAAGCTGGAATTTTTCTGTTGGATATTCACTCGTAGATGGTTGAAAAAGCTGAAAATAAATAGAGATTTCCAAATATTGTTTCTGATACTGATATTTACGTTTCGATATTAAATATTGATTTTGTTCCGATATATAGATAGGAGACTGGCCCACGATCGGCAGGTTTTGACTTTTTTTTTAATTCTTCAGGAATTGATTCAAGCGATAGGAAGTTGTCGAGTATGCCAAAGCAAAGGTTCTCATTCTCATTCGCCATGCTCTTCCAGCGCTGTGGAATGGGTTGCCTTCATTGTAGAAAAATGAGTTAGATAGGACTGATTTCCGTTGCCAGTTGAGACGTCATTGCCTGTATGAGTATGAGTTTAGATATATTTTTTTTTCTCGAGCAGAATTATAGTGCTGCGTTGATATGTTAGTAGATCAAAGGTATGGTAATCCGATACATATGTGTAATGTAGAGAATTCTAGGAGTATCCATACAAGCCCAGAATACTGGGCTTCGAGCTTTTTTTGTATATATTAATTATGTAATAAAGATCTTCATTATTAAAAAAAAATTACCATCCTTAAAAAAGACAATTGGAAATACTCCACCACTGTTCTACCTGGATGCCTCTCTATCCAAGTGGTTAAAAGTGCCGAATCTGGGCCTCCCCGGTACTGGTTCGGCTGTCTCTGGCTTACGTTCGGACACATGACAAAAGAAACAGAAAAGTGACCAGGAAAACATTAAAACTTGTTTTTCGACTACAAAATTATGAAAAAAATGGTCAGTATAAAAAGCTAGAAAATCAATTTCAGTAAGGTTTAAAAAAAAACTAAGGGCAAAGGCTTTTACTCCAGTCTCCTTCAGAAAGTAGACCTTAAGTTCTTCAGTTGCTACTTTTTTTATAATGATAATAAAGTGAATAGGATTCCCTTTCTTGCTATTCAGCTCAACCAGAATGTAATCACCAGTCTTGACTTTCACAATTTCAAATTTGAAGTTGCTGGTAGGGGGCTTGTCTTCAACGTCCATATTGGAGTCTTAATACGTTCTTTCACAAAGGTGTCAGTGAGCACTTCTGACTTTTTTATATTTTTCTTTCTATTGATTTTTCCGTGATGAGCCTGTTGGAAAAGGGTTTGAATGGACATTCTCTTTTAACGAATCCTCTGATGACCTTTGCTTCTCTTTAGAGACAGAACTTGTGCTGCGTCTGTTTCGGGGTCTATTTTAAAGGAGTCTAAATGGTAAATGCTTCACTATATGTGGTAGGTATTCTGTCTGAGACATATAACGAGAGGAACTCATCTTTGGCCCTACTAGCTCTGAATCCACTGATTATATTTTCAGGAGTGAAAGCCTTTGGATATGATTTCCCCAGCAACTCAGAAATGTTATACACTGATATAGTTTTACATTTATAGGCAGTCATAGAACTTCCAGCTTCCTGTTTGTAGTAGGCCTTAAGAGGCCTCACGACCGTCCTTTCTAGAGGCTATAGTTTGTGATTAGTGTGGGGAGGGACAGTTAAAAGTACGACACAATTATTTTTTAGCTAGATCAAGCAGTTTATTGCTGTATCGGCTGATATGGTAGACTATTTTTAGAAGTACAGGTGACTGTTTGGAGGGTTTGGCTTGATTGACAAAATGCTGCAAGTAAAGCTAATAATGGGAGGCAGTCATCCAGCCAGAAGTATTTTTCTGAGCCGATCATGATGGTTCCCGGTAAAGCTCCCTTAAGTAAAATTTGCGGACATTGTTTTCAGAAGGAAATAAGTAGAGGAGGGACTGTGTTCCCAATGCATTAGCACCAGCACAAATCGTGGTCAAATGATCTCTTTCTGCTGATCGGACCTTCCCTACTTATTTCTGGCCTCGCTGTGCAATGATCTTACCAGGTTTGTGGATGATTTTCAGGCACGATTCGTCAACATTCCAAATGTCTTGTGGTCTGAACATGTGTTTATATAGACCTTGATCCAGGTTGTCACAGTTAACTCCTACAGTGTGACGTTTGAAAGTAGTTGCCCATCCTAAGCTTGTACCTTCTGGCATTCTTACTGATAGAGATTTTAGGCGAGCAATAAAACAACGGTACCAATCTTTATCTTCAATTCCTCCAAGTCTCCACTACCTTTGCATTTTCAGTTATCCGATACTTTTATACTCTTAGTAATGGCGTAAGTGTGTGAAATCTTACGTGCGGCTAGTAGAGTTCAGTCGCAATATATATCAGTTATCGTTTTCAAGTAAGTTTTTACTCCTTTTTCTTGTTCCTCTGTAAACATTTATCATGTGTTGTAACAGGTTGTAAATAAACTCAGGTCCAGACTTTGTAGAGGGAAATTTAGGTTCTCAACTTTTTTCATGTAGACTTGCAGCGTTCCTTTGACACTTGCAGACTCCGCCTGACTTTCTGTGAACTTAAAAAGATTTGCGTTTTTTTCTTCTGGATCCCATTTGTCTTTCTTTCATTTTTCCTCTGTTTTACTTTTAGGTATTTTATTTTGAATGAAATTTTACGGAAAAAAATAGAATTTCTGTTAACTTACTGATAGGGTTAAACAACGCCAGAATCAATCAAGTTTTGGGTTTTCAGCTTGCCTGCAACCTTAAAACATGCTGTTTATACAGCTTATACAAGCATAGCCCTCTTTTGGACACCTTTGTACGGCGTGCCGAACCTACCCCGGGTATTGTGGCCGAACGTGGGAATTCGCCATCCCACGGGATGAAAAAATGCTAACAGCAAACCGGTGAAGATGGCACGTCTCCGAAGCTGCCAAAAGACAGGCAAATAAATAAGAGAACACAACTTGAGTTTATGGCTTTTCTAGTATTCGTAATTAGGCGTAGGCCTTCAGACAAAACTTGAACAAAATTTAATCACGATTAAACGTGATCCAATCTGATATTTTTGGTAAAAGTATTAATCAAGGCCAGACATTTTAAAAACTTACACTGCCATCTGTCAGAGCTTTTATAATGTACCAAAAACCCCCATAGGTTTTTATATTCAAATTATTTGCTTCGGCTAAACGTCGGCTGTGCTGATCGTGGGCCGATCTCCCCATTATCGGTTTTAATATTGAACAACTTTAAACTTCCGAATTGAATTCTTAGAACATGAAGCTGTTATCTAACCGTAAAATGATTTGTGTCAAATCGCTTTTATGGTGTTTGGATTTTCTGAAAATTAGAACTAGGATAGTGGGATTATTACATTATAGTATTGCTGAAAAAGTAGAACATGGAAAATGCTAAAGGCCGAGTTTCAGCACAATACAGAATGACGAGTTTCCAAAGACCTATATTCAAAGGACCTCGGGAAGCCTTTACAAGCCCCCCCCCCTCTCCAACATAGGATCGGCTCCCCCTTCCCCCCTAGACAAGATGCTGCCTACGCCCATAAATATTACTTCAATAGCTGTTTAATGGACCAAAAAAAAAAAAAAAAAAAAAAAAAAAAAAAAAAAAAAAAAAAAAAAAAAAAAAAAAAAAAAAAGCTTCTAGTTTTTCAAACAAGGGTACTTTTTCCTAAGGCTATGCTTTTCCATAGATGAGAATACTAGGAAATATGAGATGATCAACAATTAAACGCAAAGAGCTCGGAAAAAAATGTGACTCAGGGTTTTCCAATTTATGAGATGATACTCGTGTAAGAAATAGGGAAACTATAAGGAAAGTTTCGACTCAATCCCCTTAACTGTTCATGAGATAAATCAAATACGGTATTTTGATAGCCTGGGTTTGCATGGTTTCTTTTGGTCTACATCGCAATTTCACTTCTAATAGATTCTAGCCAAATAGGATCTCATGGTACCAATTTATTTAAACAGAATGGAAATCCCCTTTGTCTCCTTCCCCCAATTCAAAAATTCAAGACATACTTGCCCCCTCCCCCAAGCTCCTTGAAAGCTTTGTTTAAATTGAACCTCAAAGCCGTTCTCGCGATATTGCAGATGCGCTGTTTTCGCCACTATCTTAACAGCAATTTATGAAAATACTCGTGTATGGAACAGGGAAACTATATGAAAGATACTTTCAACTTTTAGTCAATTTCACACAGAGTGTTGGGTTTTCAAAACTTTTAAATTCGCAACTTCAAAAATCTTCTTTTTTTTTAGTGTTTCTTCAGATAAGAGACCAAGGCTTAGTCGGAACAAGGCTAGGTGCCACGAATATAGTGCGTGCAGATTATTATCAGCATAGAAAAGTTCTATGGGCTATACATAGAGTAATCCATTATAGTAGAAGATAAGAAATAAATTAAATGTTCTTAATATTTTACCTAGTAACAAATTTGCAAGCATGGGTGGATGACGTTCTAAAAAATACAATCAGGACATGGGTAATCAGGGTCTGGGTGTGTCCTACCTCTCCATGGGATTTTTCCCAAGGTAATAAGATTTCAGCACTGACCTAATCACCTAGCGAACAATATACTATTACCAGCAACTCATTGCAGAATAAAGCCACCAGAGGCAAAGACTTCTGCACACACTTTTCCTCCACCCAATCTATTCAAAGCTTCGCTCTTTACCCCCTCCCAGGGGAGAATATGTGTATTTAATATGCATATTAGAGCATTTTTTTGATTGCAAGTGACGTCTTATATATTTAAATCTACACTTAAAAGAGAAAAAGAAACAGCTAAAAAAGGGAAAAAAATTAATAGGCTTAAAATAATTAAATGATAAGCAAGTAGAAAACAGAGTATTTACTCTTCTTTTTTCTACCTAAAAGGATTTTACTCTTTCTTACTCTTCTTATAGCTCACTCTTGTTTTTCTTATAGCTACTGTATTGCTTTACAAATACTCTTCTCATAGCTTGCTCTTCTATTTATTCTAATTTAGCTTAGGTATTTATAAAACGCGGTATCTACTTTACTCTTTGATTGAAAGAAGCAAAACCCTGAAAGAAGTTAACACCGAAGAAAAAAACACGGTATCAGAGGCAGCGCAATAGCGCTACCTAAGTAAAGAACAATGTTGGCACAATGTATTACTTTTTTTTTATTATCTATTAGACCAGGGAACTTCGTATCGAAGGAGTTGTTGTAGAAACTTCGAAAAGGACTTATTAGATTGGAAGGGCGTGTGCCCTTTTTAATAGTCGAAAGTGATTGAAGGGCAACTAACACCCTTGCAACGCCCAACATTTCCCCAAACACATCCAAGCAAAATTTTGAGATAGCCATTTTGTTCAACCTAATTGAAAGGTCTGGAAATTATGTCTTTGAGGATGACAACCCCCCGCCCCCCAGGGCCGCCAGGGCAAGGGTTGTAAATTATGCCCAGGGGGCATATAAGGTTTTTATAGAAAGCGATGTCGTAATAACTTCAAAAAGCACTCATTCGATTGGAAATTTTAACAGTCAAACAGTCAAAAGTGACTGTTTGACTTTTTAACAGTCAAAAGTGATTAGAGGGCAACTAACCCTACTCTCACGCCCACCATTTCCCCAAACACATCCAATCTTAGATAATTTCGGAGACCACACTGCCTTTCCATGACGATAAATAAAAGTTCAAATAGGGATAAAATCCTTTTAATAGACAGTGATAGAAATTCACAAAAATACCAGATATTTCGGTCACATATACAGTGACCGTCATCAGTAGTAAAACTACTGATGACGGTCACTGTATATGTGACCGAAATATCTGGTATTTTTGTGAATTTCTATCACTGTCTATTAAAAGGATTTTATCCCTATTTGAACTTTTATTTATTTAACACATCCAATCAAATTTTGAGATAGCCATTTTATTCAACGTAGTTGAAAAGTCCGGAAATTATGTCTTTGAGGATGAACCCCCCCCCACAGCCCCCGGGGCAAGGATTGTAAGTTATGCCCTAGGGGCATATAAGGTTTTTATAGAAAGTGTTGTCGTAGAAACTTCTCCACGCAGATGAAACTCACCCCACAGCCCTCAGGGCAAGGGTTGTAAGCTGTGCTCTGGGGGCAGACAAAGATTTTATAGAAAGCGTTGTCGTGGAAACTACAAAAAGGGTTCATATAATGGGAAATTGAAAGGGTTTCCTCTTTAATAGTCGAAAGTGATTGGAGGGAAACAAACCCTTCTCTCACGCCCACTATTTCCCCAAATACATCCAATCAGAATTTTGAGAGAGCCATTTCCTTCAACGAAGTTGAAAGTTCTGGAAATTAGGTCTTAGTGGATGAAAACCCCCCACAGCCCTCAGGGCAAGGGTTATAAGCTATGCCCTGGGGGCATATAAGGTTTTTTTTTATAGAAAGCGTTGTCGCAGAAACTTCAAAAAGGGCTCATTCGATTGGAAATTAAAAGGGCTAGTGCCTTTTTCAATAGTCGAAAGTGATTTGAGGGCAATTAACCCCCCTCTGATGCCCACCATTTCCCCGAACACATCCAATCAAAGTTTTGAGATAGCCATTTTGTTCAACGTAGTTGAAATGTCCGGAAATTGTATCTTTGAGGATGAACCCCCCCCCCCCACACAGCCCCCGGGGCAAAGGTTGTAAGTTATGCCCTAGGGGCATATAAGGTTTTTATAGAAAGTGTTGTCGTAGAAACTTCAAAAAGGGCTCCTTCAATTGGGAATTGAGAGGGCTAGTGCCCTTATTATTAGACAAAAGCGATCGGATGGCGAATGTCCTCCACCACGCCCATCATTTCCCCAAACAGTTCCGATCTACATCTTGATATAACCATTTTGTTGAACGTAGTTGAAGGGTCAGAAAAATTATGTTTTTTGGTATGACAAAGCCCCTACAGCCCTCAGGGCTAAGGTTGTAAGCTGTGCCCTGGGGCCGTATAAGCTTTTTATAGAAAGCGTTGTCGTAAAAACTTCAAAAGAGGTTCAATCGATTGGAAATGGAGAGGGCTATTGCCCTTTTTAATAGTCGAAGGTAATCGGAGGGAGAATCCCCCCAACGTCCATCATTTCCAAAAAAACATTTCCGATCAATATTTTGATATGACCATTTTGTTCAACGTAGTTGAAAGTCTGGAAATTATGCCTTTGAGGATGACACCCCCCCCCATAACCCTCAGGACAAGGGTCATAAGTTATGCCCTTGGGACATGTAAGGTTTTTATAGAAAGTTTTGTCGTAGAAGCTTCAAAAAGGGCTCATTCGATTGGAAATTGAGAGGACTAGTGCCTTTTTTATTAATCGAAAGTGATCAGAGGGCAAATGACCCCCCCCCCCACCAAGCCCATCATTTCCCCAAACACTTCCAATCAAAATTTTGAGATAACCATTTTGTTCAGCGTATTTCAAAGGTCTAGAAATTATGTCTTTGAGGACAACAAAACAAGCTTATTTGATTTGAAATTGGAATTTATAGTGCCCTTTTTAAGATTCAAAGTGATTTGAGAGCAAACATCCCCCCCTTCCACGCTCAATAATTTTATTCATCGTAGTTGAAGCTTTCGGAATTTATGTCTGTAAGGAAGATACCCCCCCCTCCCTCCTACAGCTCTCAGGGAAAGGGTTGTAAGTTATGCCCTTGGGGCATACAAGGTTCTTATAAAAAGGGTGGTCGTATATGCTTTGAAGGGGACTCATTGGACTGGTAATCATAAGTTCTAGTGCCCTTTTTAAGAGTCAAAGTAATCAGAGCACAGCTACCCCCCCCCCCCACACACACACACACACAAACACACACACACACACAAACACTTCGTGTTTTCCTGAGATGTATCCAATGGGTATTTTGGGACAGTCCTTTAATTCACAATAGTCAAATACTATATAACAAGGCTTTTGAGGTTGATACAAACCACCAGAGCCTGAGGGCGAGGGTTTTAAGTTATGCCCCTGGGGAATTTAAGGTTCTTATGGAAAGGATGGTTGTATAAGCTTGAGAGGTGGCTCATTTCGTTGAATTTGGAAGTTCTAGTTCCCTTTTAAGAATCAATAGTGATCGAGGTCAAGTAGCACCCACCCCCACCCAACTACCCCTCTTTTCACCATATGTATTTGATTGAAATTGTGCGATGAAAATTTGTTTAAAATAGTCCAAAGAACACATAACCATGCTTCCAGGGTTGGCACGACCCCCCCCCCCCGAGCCCTGGGGCAAGAACTTTAAGTTATGCCCTGGGGCATATAGGTTTTATATGGAATAGGTGGTCGTATTAAATTCGGATAGGTCTCATTTGATTTTAAATTGGAATTTATAGTGCCCTTTAAGAGTCGAAGTGATTTAAGAGAAACCCCCCCCCCAAGCCCATCATTTCCCATACAAAAAATATTCAAACAAATTTTTGAGACATCAATTTTTTCAGTATTATTGAAAGGTTCAGTAATTATGCGTACCAATAGTTGTAGTAGCAGTAGTAGCATCTGTAGCAGTATGCAAACAGCACCTTTTTTTCAACATCCTTTTCAACACACGCTGAAATTTTTAACTTAATATTATCAATGGGTCCTGAAGCATTGCTGATACGTTCTCTTGACAACCTATATGGGCATAGTGCGTTTCGATTTATTTCAATACAGTTACAATATTGCCCAAAATTTTCGCCTTAATATCCTTAGGTTTATTAGTTGCAGTAGTAGCACCAGTAAATATAGTAGTAGCAGTAGGAGTACAGTTAACAGTAGTAGTCTTAGCTTTAGTAGCAGTAGTAGTAGTAGCAGTATTAGTATCAGTAGTTGCAGGAGTAGAAGCATTAGTATTATGATGCAAATATTGTCTTTTGGTTAGTTCAACATCCCCCACAACAAGCATTGTAAGTTTTAATTTCACACACGAAACTGTTCCTAAGATACTGCTGATATACCCTTTTGACAAGTTGCATACGGATGGCAGGTTGTCATCCGTACAAAAGAAATATTCTCTGAAAATCTCACCTTCATACCTTCATAGGTTTTGGATTTTGAGCTAGCCAGAAGACACTGTATGCATTCATTTAATGCTGCTTCTACTGTTACTGTAACTAACGATACTAATGGTATTAAATTGAAACTTATAAATTGAAATTAAACAACAAACCTATACGCATGCAGGTATTAAAAGGGCATATAAGGACATAGGCAGCGATGCTCTATCACAGCTAGTAATATCATTGATATTTAAAGGAGCTAATTTGATTGAAAGTTAAAAGTTTTAAGAGTCAAAAATGATTGGAGGACAATCAGCCCTCCTTTTTAGCTCATAATTTTCCAGACACTGCCAATCAAAATTTTAAGAGAGCCATTTTGTTCAGCATAGCTGAATGGTCTAGTAACTATATCTCTAGGGTTATTGGGTAGGTCAACCCAATAACCCTACAAACCCCCCACAGTTATGTAATTTGCCCATTATTCTTAAAAACAAAATGCTGCTTTAAAATTAAATCAAAACACACTGTTTGTATGCTGGTTGCCAATAAGACATCTCAGCAATATACAAAGAACGACTGAGGGTATTAAGTTCAAATTTTCGGGGCTACTTCTATGAATACTTCTGCTCTTAAACTTTTACTAAATCAAAAGAGAGTAATTGTATCCCGGCTGTGAAAGAGCATAGATATAATTTTTTGGGAATGGTAATAACTTTTATTTATCAGGTCAACTAGGGGATGTATATGACTAAATTACACACTACTATTTGTGTCATGATTTTCAAAAGAGTTTATGCTGTTAAAAATTGCTGAAAAAGGTGCTCCAGAATATAAACAGCAGGTCAAACTATAAATTCTTAAAGGAAACTCGGAAAGATTCAAACAATTAGTTTCTTTTTCCCTCAAAATGACTATGTCAATATAAAACGAACAGAAATTAATTAAAAAACTTTTTCCACAAAATAAGTTTTTCAAAAAAAAGTAAAGAACTCCATTAAACTAAAAATGAACAAAAATAAAATCCAAATAATCTACCAAGCATACAACTACCACAAATCAGTATTAATAAATAAATGAAACCCAAAACGAACATAAATTAAAATAAATATCAGTCAAACTCAAAACGAGCAGAAATTAATATGAGTAGGGTTCAAAACCCCTATGCTCTCTAAAAGCCAGAATATAATTTGTACTTTACTGAAAAAAATTCTTTTAAATGTTTTCACTTTTATAACTTTAAGGAATCTAAAATTAATTAAGATTTTAAGGAATAAATATCAGCATATGTATATTAAACTGACAATGCACATTCGTTTGAATTTTTTTTCAGTAAAGTACAGATTATGTTCTGGCTTTTAGAAAGCATAGGGGTTCTGAGTTTGACTCTGTTATTTATTTTAATTTCTGTTCGTTTTGGGTTTCATTCATTTATTGATACTGATTTGTGGCAGTTGTATGCTTGATAGATTATTTGATTCTATTTTTGTTCATTTTTGGTTTAATGGAGTTATTTACTTTTTTTTGAAAAACTTATTTTGTGGAAAAAGTTTTTTTTAATTAATAGAAGAAAAGGCAGCAACTTACCAAATATTTAGCTTCCGTTGCATTTTCAACCGCCATGTCGCATTTCAAATGGTTTTTAACGTGCTCCAGCAACAGCCGATATGCAATTCTTGCATGTTGAGATGGGACTTCGAAAATTTTCTTTTTAAATATTTTTATTGCTCCCTTAACAGCTTCTAGGGCATCTTCAAAGTCTTCGTTGGTTAAAATTATTTCTGATGACCGAGAACCATCAAAGTTTATATTCATGATCTAAAATAAATCCCATTATTTTACATCCGTTAATTGAGATAAGAAAATAATCAAAATTGACACACCAATTACAATAAATTAATTCATTTCAAAATAATAAATTAAATTAACGAACATTTAAGTAGTTTAAAAATGCCAACAATATTAATGTTCACGGCATATTTTGCTGCATTGTGCAGTGTTACCACTATCCTGAAATTTTCCGCGGTCATCCCTAATTTTCCCAAAAGCATTTTGGGTTCTCCAAAATCTCCCCACAATTAATGCTAGTAAATTTACGAAGGTTGACACGAAATAAAAATCGCTAATTTTTATCAACCTGAATTTTCAGGGAAATTTTGGAGAAGCCAATTTTCTTCTGAGAAAATTTTGACAAACCCCAAAGATTCGCAGATAGAGGATAACATTTATAATATGCCATATTATACATGGGGTACTGCAAACGGCATATATATATATATAACCATCAAAGTTTATATTCGTAACCTAACATAAATAAAGCAAAGGTAATAAATAAATAAAGCCAATAAATTAATTAAATTTCAATGTATGAAGCTGGCGACACCAAAGGTGTGACTAAGAAACTAGGTTTTATTGTCTATCAAGTTTGGCTGATACCGGGCAACCCCTCCACGTAGATGTCAAATTAAAAAATTCTGGCTGGCAGAACATTCTCAAAAGTATCCGAAGCTCGATAAATTTTGGGCATGTTCGGCGATAACCCAACAATTTTTAAATTGGAAATCCAATCAATTCTTGGATTTTTACTTTGCATCGGAAGGAGCCAATGCCCGTGTAGTTACAAAAAAAAGGACGAAGAGTACAAAAAAAATTGTAATATTTTTATTTTGGAGTAACTAAGTCTGGGCGTTCCCCCTGACCATATCCCAGATTTGTTAACAGTAGATTCTAATCTTTTGTGCAATATACAAATAAGAATTGATCAAATTATGGGTCTACCTTGGGAGGAGAGCAACTAGACTTTTTTCAGCATCTAAATTATTTACAATCCCCGCAAAATTCCCAGCATGCTTCCTATAATTTGCAGTTATTTTTTACACTTTTTATTTTTTTTTTTTCTACTACGCATCTAAAGCAAAGACAATGAACACATTAAAAAAACACTATAGTCCAATAAATGAAATTAATAACTTCTGAAATCCTTGCAGCAAGGTTTTGCGATTTGTTTCTAGGACGTACCGTATAGATTATACACTGCACGGATAGCGTTTTACATATTATCCACAAAGAATACGAAATACATTACTATCGCCTATACTCTACACACCAAAAAAAGATAGTAATGCACATTATACTAAAAAATCCATTAAATATAGGAAGCGAACAAACAAACTACACAAAGTCGATGACTAAATTAGTTTTAAAGTAAAACTAATTAAACCAGTATTGATTTAAATTAGTTAAATGACTGGGGTCTTACCAATTAACGGAAATTAAACAAAAAACCATGTTTTTTCAAGTAAAAATAAGGAGTAACGTTAAAACTTGAAATGAACAGAAATTATTATGGGTATGAGGGGGATTGCTCCTCCTCAACACCTCGCTCTTTACGCTAATTTTTTAGTACTTTAAAAAAAAGCTTCCTATTGTTCTAATTAAACGAACATAGTGTTTCAGGAGTTGTTCTTAAAGAATTGGGACATAATTCAAGTTTTAGCGTAAAGAGCGAAGTGTTGAGAAGGAGCAACCCCACTCATATACGTAATAATTTCTGTTCGTTTTAATTTTCAGTGTTGCTCCTTCCTTTCCCTTGAAAAAGCTTGTTTTTTATTTAATTTCTTATCATTTTTTAAATAATGCCAGGAAATCTTGATAAACCTCCACGGAAAAATCCCTTCTCCCCACGGCATTATTCTCTAGACAATTCAATCCTAGTGAAAATTTACCCCGGACAATTACCCTTAACATCTCCACGCGTAAAATTGAGTTGACAAAGAGAATGAAGACATTAGAAGAATTTCGTATAGGATTTCTGGCAAATTCCCCCAGTGTACAATATCCCCTGAAAAATTCAACCCCTATAAACTTCCCTTCCCATTGAAATCATCCCCATGGAAAATCAACAGAGAATTCACCCCCCCCCCCCTTGCCCGAAAAATGTATGCATACTTCCCAATAACAAATACTATACGCAAACAATGGGCAAATTTTGTAACTTATATCTTTCCCAGGGGCTGTGGGGAATCATGATATCTCCAAAGGCATAGTTATTCGGCCTTTCAACTATACTGAACAATACGGTTAACTCAAAATTTTGATCGAACGATTTTGATAAAAAAAGGGGCGTGGGAGGAGGCCTAGTTGCCCTCCAAAATTTCGGTCACTTAAAAAGGGCCATAGAACTTTGAATTTTCCGTTCAAATGAGCTCTCTCCCGATATACTAGGATCATAGAGTCGATACGATCACCCCTGGGAAAAAAAAAAAATACGCATCCGTGATCTTTCTCCTGGCAAAAAATACAAAATTCCACATTTTTGCAGACAGGAGCTTGAAATCTCTACAGTAGGGTTCTTTGATATGCTGAATCTGATGGTGTTATTTTTATTAACATTCTATGATGTTAAGGGGATGTTTCCCTCTTTTTTCAAAAATCAGGCACATTTTCCCAGGCTCGTAACCGTTGATGGGTAAAACTAAGCTTGACGAAACTTATATATTTGAAATCAGTGTAAAAAGCCGATTCTTTTAATATGTCTATTGGTATCAGAAATCAGATTTCATTTTTTAGAGTTTCGGTTATTATTGAGCCGGGTCGCTCCTTACTTACAGTTTGTTACCACGAACGGTTTGAACTCTGAGACCAGTCCTGTCGCTTAACGCCATTTTTGTCTAAAAAGACTGATTCCTATTCTATTAATTCCAATGCTCTGTATATTCAAAAAAAAAAAGAAAAAAGAGGGGGAAGATGACGGTTGGCTGCTGATATTTCGCTTGGAATAGAGAATTCATAGGAGATTGTTGCAAATTTCAAGCAATGCAAGTTGAAGTTTAGTTGTTTTCACAAATAAGAATTCCATATGGTTCCCGTGTAACTTAATCCTCGCCTAACTGAACCATCCTGGAACTGTACCCCGTTTAACTCAACCCCTGTTCAACTCAATGCCATTCATCTCAACCCACATGCTCTACCCCTCGACGCAACATCAACTGAATAAAGCGACCAATCAAAGAAAACACCATTTTTTTCACATATATTTTTATAATTTTTTATTAATATTTATATAAGATATACATATAAATCATATAGTAAAAGGTTTATCCTGTCAAATCTTAAATTTTGAGACTCAGCCCCTTAATGGTACATGACTAAAATTTAATGCTGATTTTTAATTTTGAAGGAGACTAGCGTGTCACTCTCAGCCATCAACACCGTTTCCAAAAACTAACACACAAGTATTTGTCCAATAAGAGAGTCACACTTACTCCCGCCATTTAAAAATTTGCCTCTCAATTACTCGGACTATCCGTGTTAGTTTTTCCTACAATTAGCCGTGTCTTGATGCCTACTGCAAAATACTTGATTTTCAGGTCACCAAAAACGTTTAGTCAGTCATTTACGTAGATTTCCTCCCAAGAGCTGTGTCTGCTGAACTTCCTTTTAAAGGAATGAACAGACGGGATTTCAGAGATTACATCCCTCACGAGACCGTTCCAAATCGTGGCGCAGCGTCTTACAAAGCTGTCCTTCGCGTACTCAGTGCGAGCGTACTCTCCTCTTGAAGGCTATCCAACAGTGCCTTATTTTTTTGTCTTGGCTGCATTGAATAATGTTTAACAATAATGATTTTTTTTCAACTTTGTACACGAAAAAAGTATTCGCGCTGAGGGAATAGATTGAAGAAAAAGAGAGAAAACACTACAAACAAACATAAAAATTCAAGAACTATTAACAATCCAAAAACATCCGAGTTTTAACACATGCTCAATAGAGATAAACATAGCTTTCTCAAGCCCAACATTTTTTAATTTATAGAAGAACAGTTTTTGAAATAGATTATTTTTTTTAATTATTTAAATTATATAAGAAGAATTCAATGTATAAGAAGAATAGGTTTTAAGGAATATCTGAAAGACAATTTTGACACAAAGAAATACAATAATTACATTTTAGTTTTATTTAGTCCTTTATGAAATGACAAGACGATGATTCTTAGAAATTCTTTTTGCTTTTTTCCCCATATTTTTGATAGCCGGAGCTAGTAGGCACCTATCAAAGACTTTATATTATTAGACACCTCAAAGCATCACTTACAAAGCATCACCTCAAAGCATCACTTTAAACGATCTTTACGCGAATTGAGGCAAGCCGATCAGGTACTTAATTATTTGATCTGTAATGTTTAATTGGCGTTATATAATCGTTTAAAATCATTCTCCTTGTTTACTGCAACACGGAGGTCCATATACCGTGAGTGATTAAAGCAGAAAAAAATCGATACGTTAAAGTCCGTGAAAAATCCAAATTCATCTTAGGTTTCTTCATGCAATTGATCGTATATGAGGTGAGTACCATTTATAAATTCCATTATGCGAGGTTCCTTATTCTTTCACTATTATCAATAGTTGTAAAACTTTAAAAATACAGTTGCAGGCTTTACTGAAGTAGCATGGAAGTCTTTCAAAGATAACATACTCGATTCTGCTGGCAATACCATTGGCCGCAGCAGACATAAGAATAAACCCTAGATATCCCAGAAGACTCTGTCCGTGATCGAGCTGCACCGGAAGGCCCATTTAGCAAAGAAAATGCCAGAGTACAGACGACTCAATGGCCTGCGCAATAGCCTACTGCAGAGATAGGAAGACTTTTGTCGACAAGAAAGCCAATGATCTTGAAGATCCTGCAAGGAAAGAAGACACTTGCCCCCTGTACAAACACCTCCGCGAGCTGACGGAAGGGAAGACTTCCATCGTGAGCCTTGTTTTTCTGCTGGCAGCAGCATGCTGGATGACGATACAGGCCAATTCTCCGCCTGGAGAAGTCACTTCTCAACGCTTCACAATGCCAAGGCAGTTGCTCATCCTGACTCAGATCTGATTCGAGCAGCCATAGCCACAGCCGAGGCTACTTCGACCTCGTAACGCAACTGTTTACCACCTCTGAGATTCGAAATGCTGTAAAACGGTTAAATAACAATCGAACCCCTGGCGTCTGTGGTATTTCTGCAGACCTCCTCAAGTACGGGGGTGCAGCGATGATTCTGTGGCTCCAGTTAATCTTCTCAGCTGTATGAACGACGGAAAGCATACCGAACGACTGGCGTGCTGGCATCATATTGCCGTTCTGGAAACCCAAGGGCAGCCGTCGAATCTGCTCCAACTGTCGCGTGACCACCCTTCTCTCCGTTCCTGGTAAACTTTTCGCCATGTCACTCCTGGACAGGTGCTCCACCTTTTTGCGTAGAAAGAGAAGAGTCCAGCAAGCCGGGTTCGTACCCGGCTGGTCGCCGACGGAGCAAATTTTCACTATGTGCCAGTTGATCGAGAAGACGCGAGAGTTCCACCGAAAAGCGTATATCGCATTAGTGGACTTAAAGGCTGCCTTTGATTTTGTCGATCGCTGTTCACTTTGGCTGATACTGAGAACTACGCGCCTACACCAGAAATATTTCTTGCTTTTTGAAAAGCTGTATGACGATTCCGAGAGCTGCGTGCAATTCAATGGAAGACGCAGTCCCACGTTCTTGGTGAAGATTGGCGTCCGGCAAGGTTGCGTCCCAACTCCCGAGCTCTTCAACTGCGTCATAGACCATGTTCTGACCAGCACGACAAATCGCATTCAGTTCGGAGACCGGCTACTCTCTGATGCTGACTTCACTGACGACATAAGGATAGTTGCGGATACCGTCGAAAAGGTCACCAAAGCTCTCCAGGTGCTCTCAGAAGAAGCCTCAAAAGTTGGACTGAATATCAACTGGCAGAAAATCAAAGTTATGCACCTTGAGCCCCCCACGTCCCGTTCTACCGTAAAGTAAATCAGCCTCGGAAGCAACCGAGTAGATGTGGTTGAAGACTTCACTCACCTGGGATCTATTCTGTCGAGAACTTACATCTCGAACAGCCAAAGCGTCGGTACTTGTTGGGAGGCTGAGCAGCATCTGGCGAAAGCTGAACATAAGCCTCTTTACCAAAATGCGCATTTACAATGCGCCTGTCAGCACCGTGCTGCTGTATGGAGCGGAGACGTGGCCAGCTGCAAAATCTATCCTCAGTACCGTTGATTTCGCACAGACGGAACATCTCCGAAGAATCGAGGGATTTCACTGGACTGACTTCGTTAGCAACCAGACCCTCCTGTCACGTACGGCACCAACTCTTTTCTCGACGCAGCTCACCCAGCGTACTGTTCGGTGGTACTGCCACCTCCTTCGCATGTCACGCGACATCCCAGCACGGGTTGCTTTCAATTTCGACCCTACCCTACACGGATGGAAGCGACCCAGAGGACGCCCCCCCCCCACTAGGTGGAAAGACAAAGCCGATGAATTCCTCGCCCAAGCCCACATCCCGGTGGAAAAAGCTGCGAGCCCGGGAAGCGATAGGTAAACCTGGAGGCACCTGGTCTCATCGTTTTCTACGCCGAACCCTCTGCAAGAGCCTTAAATAAAGTAAGTCAAATTTGATCAAGTCATTACACACAACATTGAAAACAAGTTCTTTTTCCATCAAAGAAGGAACAATTTTAGTGTCCTAGGTCATTAGATGGGTGAGTAGGGTCAAGGCCTCGTTCAAGTGCTTATCTGTTTGAATTACTAAAGTAGAAAAACCCTTTTTTTTACAGAAATAATTACTTTTAACACATTATATAGAATTTATGTTTCTTTATAATTGATAAACCTGTGGTAGCATAGTGGATTAATGCTCTACTTGACAATACAGAGCGCAAGCTTCAATTCCCCCTTCCAAAATGTGGGGCAACAGGCTTGCTAGCTGTCCCTGTAAAGAAATATCCAGCAGCTGGAACGTCAACAATAACCTGTTGACGCCCTATGAGCCATCAATGGCTCTAGAAGATCTTTGTCCTTTTATCCATGAGAATTGATACAGAAAATCGTACAACCAATTATAAAGGTGAGTAAAAGAGTGCCTTGCCCTAGACCTTAAATCTACCTGCACAACCACAGGCACCCAGGGCCCCCTCAATTTTTTTACGATCTGGCTTGAGGTGGTTAGCTGCGTAAATATTTTCCGCTGAAGGTCGAGAAGTGTAATGCTGCTGCAAAAACTCCAAGAGAAAAAGCGAGTTGTAGGCTTTATGTTATTGCAATGATAGAACCCTCTCAAGTGTTTCAGGTTCATTTAAGTTACAAATTGAGTTTCTGTCTGGCATTTTGTTCGCTTTGAACTGAAAAAATGTTTGACTCTTGACCGCCACTAAATCTTACTCTTCTTTTTTGACAGGCAAGAAAACTATTCTAAGAAAAATAATTCTAAGAAGGCATTCTCTGTACAAGTTTCTACTTGGCGAGGGTATTTTCGGGGCCGAAACAATGAATTGTTCTGCTCAGTTTTTTTTTTTTTTTTTTTTTGTTTTTTTTTTTTTGTTTTTTTTTTTTTTTTTTAGTTGTGAGCATGTCTGGCATGATCATAAGTTATAAAATTCCTTAACATACGTACATTAAAAAATGCACAAAAGATACGATTACTTGAAATAAAACCTACATCTCAAGCCCCCTACCCATTACTTTCACTATTGAAAAGTTAATCTCATTATTGATGCTTGAATCCATTGAACTGAATGTGATTAAATTAATTCAGTGAAGGTTGAAATGAAGCATTCAGACAAGGCAGGTCATTCGGATTTGTGCGCATTAAGCGTTTTTTCGTCGTCTACCTCGCTTCTGAATTCCAACTGATTGCCAATGGATGGCGACTGTGGGGAATCGATGGTCCTACATGCTAAAGATATGGCCAAGGTAGCTTTATTTCAATGCTCTGACGATGTCAGCAATTTGGTTTGTGAGTCCTCAAATAAATCCACTCGAGACAGTTTCAGACCAACGAATATTCGTAAGCCTTTGAAGACACGTGTTTTCGAAATCAAGAATTTTCTTTCTTGTTGGTGAGTAAGATTCCACGTCTCAACATAATATAGGAGGATTGAGATAACGTTGCTGTTTAGCAGGTACACGTTTGCGCAGTTTGAGTTCTTTTTTTGAGGCAGTTCTATAGCGTTCCCCATAGTAAAGAGTTACATGGCTTTAATGTATTATTATTTACTAATTATCTAATATTTTTCCTAGAGGCACTTCATATGGAAGGATTGGTCGTATAAACTTTCGAGGGGGCTCATTCGATTAGAAATCGGAAATTGTAGTGCCCTTTTTAAGAGCCAAAAATCATCAAAGGGCAACAAGTTCCCCCCACACTCATGCCCTCTTTTCCCGGATGAATCCGAAACAAACTTTGAAATAGCCATTTTGGTCAAAATAGTCCAAAGGCAAAAAAACTATTCCTCCGGGGTTCACAAAAACCCCCACATCCCGGGGGCAAGGGCTGTAAGTTGCACATTGTTAACATGTGCGTTTCTATTAAGTGAAAGTCACATAAACCTTAAAGGACACTCATTCGATTGGAAATTGAAAGCTCTAGTTCTCTTTTAGGAGTTAAAAGTGATTAAAGGGCAACCAGCCCCCCAACCCCTTTTCCCCCAATGCGTTCAATCAAAATCTTTAGATAGCCATTTGGTTCAAAATAGTCCAAAGGCTATTGGGGTTGACAAAAAACTCCGGGATGGACAACCCCCCTCCCAGCTCCCGGGACAAGGGCTGTAAGTTATACTACTTGCCCATTGTTAACATATAAGGTTTTTTTTATGGAAGAGGTGGTCGTATAAACTTTAGAGGGGGCTAATTCGATTGTAAATCGAAAATCTAATGCTCTTTATTAGAGTCAGAAGTGATTGGAGGGTAACCAGCCCCACCAACGCCATTTTTCCCCAAAAAATCTGATCAAAATTCTAAGATAGCCGTTTTGTTCAAAACAGTCCGAAAGTCAAATAACTATAACCCAGGGGCTGAAAAAAAAACACAGTTCTGGGGCAAGAACTGTAATTTATGCAAGTTGTCCATTGTTAACATATAAGGTGCTTCATAAAGAAAAGGAGGCAGGTTTGATCATCGATCTCCAAAATTGCAATCGAAAGTTCTAGTGCCATTTTTAAGAGTTAAAGGTGATCGAAGCGCAATTATTCCTCCTCCCTCGTGCCCTCTTTTCCCTAAATGCTTCCAATCAAAATTGTGAGATAACCATACTGTTTATAATAATCCAAAAATCAAATAACTATGCCTCCGGGGTTAATATAACCCCTCAAAACCCGGGGCAAGGGGTGTAAGTTACTCAAGTTGCTAATTGTTAACATATAAGCTTTTTAATGGAAGGGGGTGACTGTACAAACTTTTGAAGAGGCTCATTCAATTGGAAATCTAAAGTTTTAGTTCCCTTTGCAAGAGTCAAAAGTGATCAAAGGGCAACCAGCCCCCCCCCCCACAGCCTTTCTCCTGAAATGCATCTGATCAAAATTTTAAGATAGCCATTTTGTTCAAGATAATTAGAAGGCCAAATAACTTTGGAGTTGACAACCCCCCAGCTCCCGCGACAAGGGCTGTAGGTTGCGCTAGTTGCCCACTGTTAATATATACGGTTTCATGGAAGGGATGGTCACATAAACTTCGGAGGGGGCAGATTCAATTGGAAATAGAAAGTTCTAGTGCCCTTTAAAAGAATCGATAATGATTGAAAGGCAGCCAGCTACCCCCCCCCCCCCCCCCCAGCCCCTTTTCCTCAAATACATCGAATAAAAATTTTGAGATAGCCATTTTGTTCAAAATAGTCCAAAATTAAAAAACTATAATTCAGGAGTTGAAAAAACCCACTACAGCCCCCGGGACCAGGGCTATAAGTTATGAAAGTCGCCCCTTGTTAAAATATAGGCACTATGTCAAAAGACACTATGTGCATCCAGTTTATCAAAAATGAGAACCTACAATATTTTAGGAACAGCCGACAGCACAAATTGAAACTTTCAGGACATGTTAAGAGGGATGTTGGAAAGTGGTTGAAAGACTGACAACCCCTCCGACGCCGTTTTCAGTTGTCCTCGCTCCAAAAACATTCGCTAAAATTTTGAAATAGACGTCTTGCTCAAAAGAGTACAAAGCTCAAATAAACTTAGCTATTGGGATGACATACCCCCCCCCCCATACACACACACACAACTTTGGAGAGGGATGCCAAACAGGTTAAAACACACTGTTTGCATGCTGGTTGTCAGAAGGGCGTATCAGCAATATCTAAGGAAAGGCTGAGAGTATTAAGTTAAAAATTTCAGGGGTGTTGAAGAGCTATTGGAGGACAACCAGCACTCCCTTTTTTATGCCTCCTCGTCTCAACAGGGATCAAAATATTGAAAAAGCGACTTTGTTTAAAATAAAACTGTCAGTACACATTTTTTTTGGTAATCTTGGTTACGATGGTATTTTTTTTCTTTTCTTGAAATTATGAGAAATAAAAACAAATAGCTCGAAATAAAGATTGTTTTCAGTAAATTGTAAATTATGTTCCGGTCTGTAGAAGGCACAGGGGGCGTTAGCCTACTCTTCTTTGTGGTCGTTTCTGCTCATTTTGAGTTTGCCTTCGTTATTGATTGTAATTCCTTATTAAACACAAGAAGAGTGTGTGTATTAAGTTTTAGTTATCTAAGGTTAACATAATTCCATAATAAATAAATGAAGCTTCGAACCAACAGGGCAACAGGAAATGATTAAAGATCAGTTATCTTCAAATTTAAATACTATTTTAAAAACCAAATTGTCAGTTACCTTGCGGAAGCAAAGGGGAAGAGACTGAACTTCTTAGCCAGAAGTTTGCAAGTTCAATCCCGCACGCCGTAAGGACGTCTTCCATACATAATCAAAAGTTAGTTATTTTTTAGTATAACATAATTGTAATTAACAGCGCAAATAGTGATTTTTGCCCTTTGTTAAAAAGGGTCCTCGTTAATCTAAACAAACAAGCAAAAATTCTGGGTGGTTACGTTTTTTAGGTATTTGAGTTTTTCTTTAAATATTTCCTCATTTTTGTACCTGTATCATATAAAATTATTTACCTTCATCATATTTGTCGGCAATAAATCATCTTTTTCCATTGTTAGTACTTGACTTCGTTTTTGATGTGATTTATTTGTATTATGACATTTTTATTTCTAATCAAGCAATTGATTTTAAAATAGCACGTATTTTTTAACTTATCATTATGTTTTGTTTCTTCTATCAATCTATAAGGCAGTAATCTTTTAACTAGAACTAAGCGAACTTAAATACTTTCAATGGTTAACAATATTTCCGAATTTAATAATTTTATCCTACCATTAGTTATTTTTAATTTAATTTTAACAGTTAATACAATAGTCTGAATTAAAGTTAATGAATTAGATCAAACTTAAACTTAAATTAAAAAACAAAAATTAAATTTAATACTTTGACAACGTATCTGATGGTTTTTGTTGTTTAATATACAAAAGTGACGAAACCAAATAAAGAAAAACAAGTATTTGATTGAAAATCAGTATCTTCAACGAGAATTTACAATATAATTAGAAAATAATATACAATCTTTCTACAAAATTTTAGAGAATTAAGGAAATTCATTAAATTGTTTTACGAACAGTAGTAATATAGTCTTAATTTGGGATCCTTCACATTTGCACTACTCATAATTGAAGTTTTTCACTAGAAAACATTGGTTAATATATATGCCTAAAAAACTAAGAGCTGATAGAGAAAAACCAATTTCACATCAATCAGCAACCCTGATGTAACTAAAATCAGTTCTGAAATCCTGTTCATATAATGCAGGGTCAATAAAAACGTGAAAAGAAGGAAAAATCAGAAGGAATTTCAATGATTTAAAGAATATGAAAATTGCAATTTGGGATGTTAAAACGTTAAAAAATACGCATCGTATCGGCTTTTTGACTGACAAATTCAGACACTTCAAACTGGACTTATTAGGAGTTTCAGAAACGCGTATCAAAGGGGTAGGAAACATGAAATTAGGTGATACGGAATTTATTTACTCCGGCAGGAAGGATGGGGTTCATAGACAGGGCATAGGGTTCATGATGAATAAGAAAGCTGCTAAGTCTAGTTTAGCTCGGGATAGTATTAATAATAGAAGGCGAGTCGCGTATTTTATGACTAAAAAGTGCAGGGTATCAGTCAGAGTAGTATATGTCCCTGTAGAACCGACTGACGGAGATGGTAGTGGCTGAGATGAATTTTACTTACAGCTACAGGAACAAATAGACAGGGTCCCATGTAGAATTATGGTATTTTTATTAGGAGATTTTAACGCCCAGATCGGTAGAAATGGGGAAAGATGATATCCTAACCTAGGTAAATTTGGTGTAAGAAAGGAAAACAGTAATGGCTAAAGACTGCTGCAATTTTGTAGGTTTAACAATCTAGTTATAACCAATTTTTGTCATGAAATAGCCCATCAGTTAACATAGTAGTCACATGATGGTAAGACATCAAACTTACTGATTATGTTATTGTAAACCGAAGACTGGCAGGATCAATACAAGATACTAGGGAATACAGGAGAGCTGTTATTGATGTTAAAAGTAAAGATCACAATCTATTAGTG
The DNA here is from genome assembly GCA_027921565.1 of Artemia sinica. Lineage (NCBI taxonomy): Eukaryota > Metazoa > Arthropoda > Branchiopoda > Anostraca > Artemiidae > Artemia > Artemia sinica. Next base: position 22,461,140 of record CM051263.1, on the reverse strand, counting down.
TAAAGCTGAACTTTAGGAAGGGTAACTACCTTCCAGGAAGCTATGACGGTGATAGACTCCGGGATGAGATTTTGAGAGAAACTTTCCAGGAACAGTTGAATACTAAATCGGAGATTTTAGAATTTGACAATTTAGAAGATGGATGGAATAATCCTTAGGAAAATAATTTTGTTAAGCCACTTGTGGGGTCTTATGGAAGAAAGTAAGGAACACAACTAGGAAAACTAGTGAAAATGCTTCATGTTCAATAGAGAGGAGGAGGGGCTGGTACAAAATTATTTGAGTAATAGATCATATGAAAATAAGACGAATGTAAAGAAAGTCTAGAAAGCATTAAAATATGAACTAAGGAGGTGAGGTGAGGTCACGGATAAAACTGCCGAAGATCTGGAAGATGCAGCTAGACGGCATACTAGTAAAATATTGTACTGACACGTTAATAAACTGAGAGGGAGTAGTCAATCCAGACTTTTCCCAGTTAAAGATAGGAACTGGGCCACAATTATGACAGGGAAATAGTTAGAGAAAAATGGGTAGAATATTTTGAGAATGTTCTAAACCACGAAAGAGCAACAGGAAACAGATACAGAGGAGAATGAAGAACTTTGTGACACTTTGGAAATAAAGGAGCATATATTGTGTGAGGAAGAACTAGTGACAGCACTAAAAGGATCAAAAAATAATGAGGCTCCAGATGCTGATAGTGTGGTAAATGAGTGACGTGAATATGATGGTTATGAGATTAGAAATAAGTTACTGAAGATTATAAATTTGATTTCTGGAAAAGGGGAAGTAGCTAGCAATTTTAGGAAATCTCTAATTAAACCACTCTATAAGAAAGGTGATAAGAGTGAGTGAGGTAATTATAGAGGCATTAGCATAGTTTCCTTAAGTAGCAAGTTACTTACTTAAACTTAGAGATGCTGTAGTCTTAGAGACACTTTTTTAGACTTAGAGATGCTGTTGATAAAGTTTTAAGAGAAAAACAGTGTGGTTTTAGGAAGGGTAGAGGAAACGTCGGCCAAATTTTCACACTTAGATTAATAAGTGAGAAGTGTCTGAGTAATCAAACACCTTTAGTTCTCAGTTTTATTGATTATGAGCAAGCGTTTGATTCAGCTGATAGAAGAGCTTTAGCGAAGGTCTTATCCTTGAATGGTATACCAGACAAATACATTAAAGTGATTAGTGCTATGTACGAGAATAACACTGCTGCGGTTAAGATAGGAAATGAGGTTAGTAGCTGGGTTCGTATTAAATAAGGAGTTAATTAGGGTTCTGTTCTATCCTCATACAAATATTTTGATGTAATTTGTCTTAAGGAGCACAGCAAAGGCAATGGAAAACGTAGAATCAAATGGCGAAGTAAAACTCTTCTGGGCTTAGATTACTATGACGATTTAAGCGTCCTAGATGAAAGTGTTAGCAAAATGAATGAACTTTTAGAGGTTTTAAGAATTCTGAGAACTAAAACAGGTTTGAAATCGAAATTAAGAAGACTAAGTCGCTAAGACTAGGAATACGTGAAGATAAATATGTGATGTTTGGTAACGACAATATCGGTCCAATGGACCGATCTTGTCGATCTAAGTCGCTACGACTAGGAATAAGTGAAGATAAAAATGTGATGTTGGGTAACGACAAGATCGGTCCAATGGACAGCTTCACTTACTTTTGTAGTATTATTAGCAGACAATTGGTGCAGCGAAGAATATCCAAGGCACAGGGTGTTTTTTGACAGTTGAAAAAAAAGTTTGGAAAAGTATGAAGATAAGCCTGCGAACCAAGACTAGAATATTAGAAGCTACGGTGATGACAGTTGTTAAGTATGGTCCTGAAGCATGAGTACTCCGAAAAATGGAGGAAGATTTACTAGATGTTTTCCAGAAAAATTGCCTATGGATTATTTTGGGTACCCGACTGACTGACCGTGTCTCAAATAGTAGACTGTACGAAAAGTGTGGTTCAATCCCGCTTTCTAGGCCTATAATAAGAGAAAGGTTGAGATGGCTAGGGCACGTTCTGCGAATGAAGGACGATAGATTGCCAAAGATGCCCTTATCGGCCAACCATCTAGGGCCAAACGAAAAGCCGGTGGTCCCCGGTTGGGGTCGGAGGATGTCGTAAGAAAAGATTTAAAAGAAATGGGAACTTCCTGGGAAGCCGTAAAGAGGGAGACTTTGAACAGATCAGGATGAAGGCAGAGTGTGCGTAGCTGTGTTGACGTCAGGTGGTTCGATGCTGCAGTGAACTGTTTATAGCAGTAATACTAGTAGTATTTAGTATCTTTTTACTACTAGTAATACTAGTAGTATCTAATCTTTTGTGCAATATAAAAATAAGAATTGATCAAATTATGTGTCTACCTCGGGAAGAGAGTGGATAGACTCCTTCAACATCAAAATTGTTTCAAAGGTCCCACAAAATTCCCAGTATGCTTCCTATAATTTACTGTTTTTTTTACACTTTTTCATTTTTTTTTTCTATTACTAATCTAAAGTAACAGCAATCAGTTTATTTTTGCTCGTCTCTGGCTTAATTCAGCTCTTTACTTTTTTTAAAGAACTTCTTTTGTGGGACGCTTTTTTTTAAATTAATTTTTGTTAAAGATAGTAATACTACTTAATCCGCAGGGCGATGTTTAACTAATCAGTTTCACAAAAATGTTAGAGCCAAGCAAAATAAGGTCCTTGGTTCGTACTTGACCCTTTCAGTCAACAGGTTTAGCAACTGGACATTATTTCTCCACCCTCTTTAACAGTTATTAACTCATACGTTTCAAGAATTGTTCAGATTTGAATGTTAGCTGAAGATGAGGGCCATTCCCTTTATCAATTCAATTTAACACAAAATTTTAATTTACAAAGAATTTGTATGAAAAAGGCACCTAAGAGCTACAGGGCTACAAGATGGAAGCTAAGGACAAACCTTCGCAGCTTGACAAAGTTTGAAACGTATATGACAACGGAATTATTTACAGCTTTTAATAATTCGAAGAAAAATACGCACCTTCCTAAGGATAGCCATAAGCTTTTCATAATGTTGACAATTACAAGGAATACAGGCTTCTACAGCAACGTTAACTATAGCCTTACGTACTTCAACAGCCTGCTCGCATGAAACATCACTAAATCGAGGAATAAAGACGTCTTCTAACAGTTCATCACCATACATCTTCCTATAAAATAATAATTTCTGAAAGACTCCATATCGCTATCAAAAGTGGTTCGAAGATGCTCCGCCAAGCCTTTTCCACTACCCTACGTAACCATTCCCGAAAACAAAATAACGTATCACTATGGTCTTCCGCACCCCTAGGATAAACCTAAAGTAATTTTTCCAAGTAGTAGCTTTCTCCAAGAAATACTGATCTAGCCATGCAGACCAACACAGTTCATTTAATCATGGCTTCAAATAAACGCTTGAGAGTTGCTTTGCATAGAACCCTCCTGAAAAGTCTAAACAACACAATAAAATAGGCATTTTTATTAAACAAATTTTTCCACATTTTTTTTTTCCCACAGCACAGGTCTTTTTCTACCGTGATCTTTGTTTTTGAATTATTATGAACCTAAAGTAGTTTTTCACGTATAACAGGGGTAGACCCACATTCTGTTTTTATATGTGAGCATATTTAAAATAATCAAGAGTGGGTGCAACGAATAGAAGTAAATTGATTCAAAAAGAAATAAATTGGGCGAAGAAAATAAACATATGCGTTTCATTTGAAAGTAAATTAAATAGTAAATCTAAAAAAGAACTTTTATACATATATTCTTTGTTGCTTTCCATAGACAAGACAAGTTAAAAAACTACCATTCTACTGTTAAAATTATTGGCAGAACAAGTTAAAGACAACCCTTTCATTGCCAAAATTATCGACAGATTACTGACAAGAACACCGACAAATTGTTTTTCACAAATTATTCACAAGTTGTTATTGTTGTTCACAAATTATTCACAAGTGTTCGCAATCATTCAAATGTTGTTTGAAAGTTCTTCACAAATTATGTTCTTTGTATTAAAAAAAAAAAAAAAAAAAAAAAAAATTATGCTCTTCACATTGATGCTTCTTAATAAGATTCTGAAGGACTTTGTCATCTATTTAGATATAAAAGTGTATGTAGCAGCGTTAAAAGATCGCCGTAACTTTGGTATCTTAACGTAATTTCCTATGCGTCAGTGAAAATGCTCCTAAAAGGTGATACAGTTATATAAGCTAGATATTGAACAGGAAATACTCAATTATATTATTGCTATATTATTAACCATATAATGCAAATTATGTTATCAATGATTTATTCAGATAGTCGCTTATTGATAATAAATTATTACATTAATCAAGAATATAGATCAATATTATTAATTGAAGCGGAGATTATGTTACATGAATGGGAATTCAATATTCTAAAAAATTGTTCAGAAATAAGTCAGTAAGAAAATTTCGCAAGTACAGTTCTGATTCATTTTACGTGACATTTTGATGAAGATATGGGACTGCCAGGAGCTACACAACATCCAGTTTTCAAATCAACGATCCGGGTCTACCCATACCTAAAAACAGAAAGATCTTCGAATCCCCTCTAAGTACCATCCAGGAATAACTATTTTATATGTTAGATATAAAAGTAAAATATATACAAGGCCGGAAAACGGCGCACAGGAAGCTTCTTTGAGAGAATTAGAATGCCATGAAAGATGTTTTTTACCGTCCCTGGTTTTATTTGTCGTGCACCTGTGTGTGTAGTGCACGTATCAGTGTTTGAAAATCCATACAACTAGATCCTTGCGATAAAAAAAGAAAAAAAAACATAGTATATGGATGTGCCGAGGAGAGCTCAGGGCCCTACCTACCTCCCCCCCAACAAAAAAAAGAATTCCCGATTTCTTGGCACTTTTGTTTGAACTCATAAAGTAGTGCTTTTATTATGCCCCCCTCTCCCCAGAAAAAAAACCTGCGGACGGACCTGTTGTAGTATAAAGGCTACTCATTTGTGAGACCCAGAAAAAACCCTATTGACTGTATGCAATGTCTATAATGATAATTACTCACTTGCCTTCAGGCTTCGGGTATAAAAAAAAGAAAAAACATATATTTTCTTGTGAACAACCAAAACCTACTGAATTCTATCGTAAAAAAGGTCCTGAGAAATACTTACTTTAGCTGCCAGATATAATGTCACAAAATCGTTTTCTGGTCAGTGATTCGTCAGGTATTATAAGCAGTTATCAGCTGTATAAAGCAAGCTATAGATAAATTTCAAGCGTAGATGCGCAAAGTTTTAAAGGGAATATAAAGGAAAGAATACAAATACAGGGATACTGGTAGGTACTTCGAGATTTCCTACAGCAAATAGACACAAACACATAGATTTATCCTGGGGAAAATTTAAAGTAAGCAAGTGATACAGAACATATTAGACAATATGGAAAAAAAAAATGTAATTTCAGGGGTAGCCTGACCCAAAATACCCTCACACCCATGTGCGCTTACATGACTCAAAAACTATTTGGCTTCTAAATAATCTCTGATATTTCTAATAAGGACAGTCTTTGTGGTAAAAAAGAGGCTCACAGTGGACAATTACACTTTAAAATTTCTAATATATACGGAAAACAATGGTCCGTAATGAGGATAGAATACAAAAAAAATAATAATGAAAAAGCGGGTGTCTATCGTTTTATTTAGCCTTACCAATTGATACAGCTAGGAAGATAGTAAAACAATGTCCTTCTAATTTAGAACCAAAGAAAATGTACAGTTATTTAGTTTTGGAAAGCCAAAGAAACTAATTAATTAATATTTAAAATGATTGTCAATGTTGTTTGAAGAACTAATAATTAAATAAATAATTAATATTTTACCTATTGAAATCTATCACAGATCCTAAAACTTCGATCGCCCTTGTTTGAACAACAGGTCGTTTTTCCTTCGTATAAAATGCATCAACAAAAGACTCCATTTGTTCAATCCAATCCGGATAAACCGGAGTAAAAAAGTTTTTTTTATAATTTATTAGTTTCATCACAGAACTTTCCGGTCTAGAGGCAGAGCAAAGCTGAATGCAGGAGTAGAATGTGTCCAAGTCACCATGAAATAGTTCATGCGCAATTAAATTTTCTATACTATCCAATATTGAATGGTATAAACCTGCAATGTATGGATTACCTGTAAAAAAGAGGAATATTAAGCATCGATTTTACTTAAATTACCTAATCATTAAATACCATCAGTTATTAGGTAGGCTAATGATAGTAAGTGCTACTATTATATTTTTTGATAGTAAGAGGTAATGTTTAGTTTAATTTTTTTAGTATTATATGGAGATTTCAAAAAAATATTATTTCGAAACATAGTCAAATTTAATACAAAATAATTCTATAATAAAAGCAAAAACACAGGTTTTTTTTACCGAATAGAAGAAGTTAATGGGAAATTTATTGAAGACAATGATTAAAAAATATAAACTAAGCCAATGTTTCAGCTGTACATTTAGTGAAATAGTAATACAAACTCTGAAACAAAATGAAACCAATAATAGTCTAACTCACTCAAAACTCTTTGAACTAAAAACCACAAAATTAAAAATTTGAAAAGAGCCTTAGCTTCTCATAATCCCATATAGGTTCAGCCAAGACTTTTTATTAGCTAAGGCTTTATTTTAACCATTGTCTTGAGAAAAACTCCTCTCTAACTTCTTATATTTTGTACAATGAAAAGGCAGTGCAGTCTTTCCATTTTTACAAGATTTTTATTTGGGAAACCCTGAAAAAAAGCATTTTGTAAAAAATAATATAGCAGATGCAGATACAGTTACAATATTAAAAAAAAGACGTATTTTCCACGTAACCAACAATCCTCAAGTCAAATATTTACATAAAATTACAAATTGGTGAGAAAGACTGCTTTTTGCTTTCAGAAAAGCCTAAAAAAAAAAAAAATCGAAACAACGAAAAAAATGTAAAACTTGAAAAGGGAATAGAACTACAATTTCAAAATCAATAGAAGATGCGTATTCATCGTATCATCCTGCGTCTTCAAGACATTAATTTATACAGAATTATGAACCTAGACTAGAAAAAAAACCGATAGCTTTTCTTTGGTTCTCGTCTTCTATTTGGTAGGTCAATACTCGTTTTCACTTTGGTACGTTAATACTTATTTTCTCTTTGGTGCTGTAACACTCGTTTTGTCGCTGGTACGTTAATACTCGTTTTCTATTTGGTAGGTTAATACTCGTTTTCTCTTCGATACATTAAAACTCATTTTTTCGTTGGTACATTAACACTTGTTTTCTATTTGGCAAGTTAAAACTAGTCTTCTCGTTAGTATGTTAACTCTCGTCTTCATTTCTTAAAGTTAAGGTTTCTGTTCGTTATCAACGTATACCTTTTCGAAAGCGAGTTCGACAGGGAGATAGTTTTCCTCCTAGCTTGTTTAAATTGCCAATTTCTCGAATACTTCTGAATATAACTCCCATTTATCTCTACGGTTTAGCTAAAGTTTCATACCTAGCATATGCTGATTATCCTATAGTTAAAGGTAGAACTAAACATAGCCATCGATTTTCCTGAGTAGAGTATTTGCACGTATTGGCCTTTACCTGAATGCAAATAAATACGACTAGGATTGGGATAGAATTGAAGATTAGGATTGGTTACTCAAGGATTATTGGTAATAGCAGGAAACATGAGCGTAAAGCTCTGATCAAATTATTTTTTTTGTGATTATTCATTTTATGTCTTTCCGAGTTTACCCACTTTTCAAAACGAAAGATCTTTCTTCTATTCGCATTCAGTATTTTCGTTTCTATAAATTTTTGCCTTTCTTCCATAATAATAGGAGAGAAATAAATTTTTGCCTTTCTTCGTAACATAATAGGAGAATATTACATAAATTTGGAATAAATAATGCATTGGAACAGTTGTTGTAGAACGAAGTTGCTCGGAACTTCTCTCTCTCTCCCTCTCTATGTCTCTCTCTCTCTCTCTCTGTCTCTATTTCTCTCTCTCTCTCTCTGTCTCTATTTCTGTCTCTATGTCTCTCTCTATTGCATTCCACCGTTTACATTTATTGTATTACTGGGTTAAAAATGAATTGCTGTAAAAACTTAATAGAATTAAAATTACAAAATTTTACAAAGGCGTATATTTACCGTAATATCCTTCATCCACGACGTAATCATTTGTCAATATACTAAACTATAAAACTAAGCAAAAAAAAAAAAAAAAAAAAAAAAAAAAAAAAAAAAAAAAAAAAAAAAAAAAAAAAAAAAAAAAAACAGAAAGAAAGAAAGAAAAATTATTTAACCAAACTTTCCGCTAACTACCTAAACATACAACACGGAATTTATTCTTTATTCTTTTCAACACCTTTATATTTAGCTACCTTTTTAAAATAATAATCTCCCTTGATTAAACCAACGTCTCAATTAGTTTAATTTGTTGATATTATTACATCTAACATACTAATTAAGTCTAATCACTTCATATTTCAATTTTTACGTACGTCTTGTCTGAATGTGTTCTGGACAAGTATATACCGTCGTACTAAAACCTGGAGAATACAATATATAATATTCTCATTCAGCATCCGCCAGTGAAGGTCACATATATTTTGTAAAGGATTAAATCTTACGCAATTACCTGAAGGCATTCAAATATCGGAGATTGGATTTTTTTGACTGGATTGGATTTGGCATTTAAAGAAAGATTTTGAACACTTGCACTGTTGGAAACCGGGGGGCCGTACTTGTTTACGAAATAGCCCCCCTTGCGAGTAAGTTTTCGTTTTACGTCTTTTGATAGTTATGATGAGAGATCAGGACATTGCCCAGACTTTAGGGGAAATAAAAAAAGCAGTTTCAAATATTCCACGTCTGACGAAAAGCATTCAAAATGCACAATCAATTTTGGCAGGGATAGAATCTAAGTTGCAGGACTTCGCCATAAATCAAGTAAAGACATCCCAAGAAATCGCAGAAATTAAGAGTGAATTAAAGGAGTCACGTAAGAGAAATTTTAGATTGGAAAAGGAACTAAAACAAACCAATCTTATGTTCTATGGGATGCCGCATCCAAACAATCCGAACTCTAAACTAAGTGAGGACATTATAGTATGTATTAACAATTCTGTGCCCAACCTTTCACTATCAAAAAATGAAATACGAGATGCTCTTCGACTGAGAGGACCCTCGAACCCTCGCCCTATCCTTGTTAAATTCACGACCAAAATGACTCGTGATGCTGTCCTACGTAATGCTAAACTGTTTAAAAGAAATGGGATTTCAGTCACCCCAGACTATACACCAGAGGAACGGGAGGCCCGAAAAGCATTAAGACCTCTGATAACCCAAGCTATAAGTGAAAACAGAGCATTGAAATTGCGTGGAACAAAAATTTACATAGACAACCAGATTTTTTCTTATGATTTTGATAAAAAAAAAGGTCGTGGAGGCTGCAAAATCGGCAAATGGTCAGCAACCGACCGGAGTTGATAGTTCAAAAAGGGATTCTATTCCTCGTCGGGCCTACATGCGATCCCCTTCAAGTGATAGTGACTCTTGTTTGGACATAGAAAGTAGTAACGCTAGCGATAGTGATGCAACTGTCTACGAAAAGCCAATGACTACTGCGGATCCTGCCACACCAGGCGGAAGCCGGCTAAAAGAAGGGTCAGTAAAAGGGAAAAGAACTTTAGATTCTATTATAAGCCCCAATGATGACCACAAACAAGGGAAAAGAAGTGTAAGAACGAACAGTGGCTCAAAAATGGACAAAAAACCGAAAAACCGGTGGTCACAGATGCCTCACGAAAAGCCACCATTCGTGTTTACTGGATAGGATACAAGCCACATACAAAAACTGTCCTTAGTCACATGGAATATATAAGGTTTAAGAAACAAGAGAGAGTTGTGTTTAAATAATTCATTTTTGACAGCAACGGTGACGTGTTTTGTAGAGACATGGTTGTTGCCAGAGGAAGATGTTATAGTGCGTGGATACGAAGTTTTTCGAGTGGACAGGGCTACATCCCAAAACTATAGAAACTATGGAGGAATAGTTGTACTAGTAAAGAGTGACATGTTCAAAAATTTGCGTCGTCTGTTAAGTAAATCTGAAAACTTGATTTGGTTGCGCGGAAAATTTCTGGAAAAATGGTTTATTTTTGGATTTGTATATGTTTCCCCAGAAAATAGCTCATAATGTATTGAGGATACATGGTATATATTAGAGGAAGAGTTGAGTTCAGTGAAATCTCATTACTCAAGTGATTTAGTTTTTCTAGCAGGTGATTTTAACGCATATACTTCCGTACAACAAGAATTAAATGTAGATTTTGTTTCAGATGAAGATGACCCTTTATGTGAGATGATACCTTCACTTTTCCTTAGATATGAATGTTGATTAAGAGGATAGTGATTTTAGTATGTCTTCATTTTATTTATCCTTTTTCTTTTCTTTTTTGTTTTGTATATGGCTGTAAAAAGCTTTAATAATACATTATTATTATTATTATTATTATTTACCTATAAGATATCCATAATACGAGTATATGTATAATAGCATATAATAATAATAATAAATAATAATAATTTATTTATTTCCCACAAAAACACTATACAAGTTTTAAAATATGGAGTAAAAACAATTAAATACATACAACAAAAATACAAAACATACGAAAAACAATGATTTTAGAACAAAATTTAACATTAAATAAACACAAGAAATTACAAACATACACAAAAAAAAACTATAAAGAACTGAAAAATTTCAACATTAAATCATAGGCAGCGCGCTAGCGCTGCCTAAGTAAAGAACGATGTGGGCACAATTTGTTTTTTTTTTTTTTTTTTTTTTTTTTGGTTCTCCATACCCGGGCACTTCGTATCGAAGGAGTTGTCGTAGAAACTTCGAAAAGGGCTCATTCGATTGGAAATTGGAGTAGCTAGTGGCCTTTTTAATAGTCGAAAGGGATTGGAGGGCAACTAGTCCCCCTCCCCACGCCCATCATTCCCCCAAACACATCCAATCAAAATTTTAAGATAGCCATTTTGTTCAGCGTAGTTGATTTCCAGATATAAAATATGTTTTTGAGGAAGACACTCCCCCACAACCCTCAGGGCAAGGGTTTTAAGTTATGCCCTGGGGGCATATAAGGTTTTTATAGAAGGCGTTGTCGTAGAAACTTCAAAAAATGCTCATTCGATTGGAAATTCAAAGAGCTAGTGCCCTTCTTAATAGTCGAAAGTGATTGGAGGGCAACTAGCCCCCCCCCCCACGCCCATCATTTCCCCAAACACATCCAATCAAAATTTTGAGATAGCCATTTTGTTCAGAGTAGTTGATTTTCAGATAGAAAATATATTTTTGAGGAGGACACTCCCCCACAGCCCTCAGGGCAAGGGTTTTAAGTTATGCAGTGGGGGAGGCGTTGTCGTAGAAACTTCAAAAAAAGCTCATTCGATTGGAAATTCAAAGGGCTAGTGCCATTTTTAATAGTCGAAAGTGTTTGGAGGGCAACTAGCCCCCCCCCCAAACCCATTATTCCCCCAAACACATCCAATAAAAATTTTGTTCAGCGTAATTGATTTCCAGATAGAAAACATATTTTTGAGGAGAACACTACCCAAAACCTTCAGGGCAAGGATTATAAGTTATGCCCTGGGGGCATATAAGGTTTTTATTGAAATCTTTGTCGTAGAAACTTGAAAAAGGGCTCATTCGATTTGAAATTCAAAGGACTAGCACCCTTTTTAATAGTCGAAAGTGATTTGAGGGCAACTAAACCCCCTCTCACGCCCACATTTTCCCCAAACACATCCAATCAAAATTTTTAGATAGCCATTTTATTCAACGCAGTTTAAAGTTTTGGAAATTAGGTCTTTAAGGATGACAACCCCTCCCCCCAGACCCATCAGAGCAAGGGTTGTAAGTTATGCCCTGGGGGCATATAAAGTTTTTATTGAAAGCGTTGTCATAGAAACTTCAAAAGGGCTCATTCAATTGGAAATTGAAAGGGCTAGTGCCTTTTTTAATAGTTGAAAGTGATTAGATAGAGACTAACGCCCCTCTCACGCCAACCATTTTCCCAACACATCAACTTCTAATGCCCCTCTCACGCCCACCTTTTTCCAAAACATGTCCAATCAAAATTTTGAGATATCCATTTTGTTCAACGTAGTTGAACGTTCTGGAAATTAGGTCTTTTAGGATGATAAACCCCTCAGAGCCCTTATTGCAAGGGTTGTAAGTTATGCCCTGGGGGCATATAAGGTTTATTTAGAAGGTTGTTGCATAAATCATAGGCAGCGCGATCGCTCCCTAAGTAAAGAACGGGGACACTCGAGAACGAGACAAGAAACGTGGACAAAGTAAAGAGGAGGACACTCCCTAAAGTCCTCAGGGCAAGGGTTTTGAATTATGCCCTGGGGGGCATATAAGAACGATGTTGGCACAATGTATTATTTATTAATTTTTTCCTTTAGAGCAGGGCACTTCGTATCGAAGATGTTGTCGTAGAAACTTCGAAAAGCGCTCATCCAATTGGAAATTGGAGTGGCTTGTGCCCTTTTTAATAGTCGAAAGTGATTGGAAGTTGACTAACACCCCTTCCACGCCCACCATTTCCTAAAACACATCCAATCAAAATTTTGAGATAGCCATTTTGTTCAGCGTAGTTGATTTCCAGATAGAAAAAGGTGTTTATAGAAAACGTTTTCGTTTCAAAAAGGTCTCACTCGATTGGAAATCGAAACGCCTAGTGCCCTTTTTAATAGTCGAAAGTGATTGGAAGGCAACACATCCAATCAATATTTTAGATAGCCATTTTGTTCAGCGTAGTTGATTTCCAGATAGAAAATATATTTTTGAGAAGGACACTCCCCCACAACACTCAGGGCAAGGGTTGTAAGTTATGCTCTGGGGGCATATAAGGTTTCTTATAGAAGGCTTTGTCGTAGAAACTTTAAAAAAGGCTCATTCGATTGGAAATTCAAAGGGCTAGTGCCCTTTTAAATAGTTGAAAGTGATTAGAGGGCAACTAACCCGCCTCTCACGCCCACCTTTTCCCCAAACACATCTAATCAAAACTTTGAGATAGCCATTTTATTAAACGTAGTTTTAAGTTCTGGAAATTAGGTCTTTCAGGATGACAACCACCTTAACAGACCTTAGGGTCAGGGTTGTAATTTGTGCCCTGGGGGCAAATAAGGTGTTTATAGAAAACGTTTTCGTTTCAAAAAGGTCTCACTCGATTGGAAATCGAAACGCCTAGTGCCCTTTTTAATAGTCGAAAGTGATTGGAAGGCAACACATCCAATCAATATTTTAGATAGCCATTTTGTTCAGCGTAGTTGATTTCCAGATAGAAAATATATTTTTGAGAAGGACACTCCCCCACAACACTCAGGGCAAGGGTTTTAAGTTATGTCCTGGGGGCATATAAGGTTTTTTATAGAAGGCGTTGTCGTAGAAACTTCAAAACAGGCTCATTCGATTGGAAATTCAAAGGGCTAGTGCCCTTTTAAATAGTCGAAAGTGATTTGAAGGCAACTAAACCCCCTCTCACGCCCATCTTTTCTCCAAACACATCCAATTAATATCAAAGGCAGCTCACTAGCGCTGCCTAAGTAAAGAACGATGTGGACACAATGTGTTTTTGGTTTTTTCTCCATACCCGGGCACTTCGTATCGAAGGAGTTGTCGTAGAAACTTCGAAAAGGGCTCATTCAATTGGAATTTGCGTGGCTAGTGCCCTTTTTAATAGTTGAAAGTGTTTGAAGGGCAACCAGCCCCCCCCCCACGCCTGTCATTCCACCAAAAACATCCAATCAAAATTTTGAGATAGCCATTTTGTTCAGCAAAGTTGATTTCCAGATAGAAAATATCTTTTTGAGGGAGACACTCCCCCAAAACCCTCTGGGCAAGGGTTTTAAGTTATGCCCTGAGGGCATATAAGATCAATGTTGACACAATGTACAATTTATTATTTTTTTTCTTTAAAGTAGGGCACTTCATATAGAAGGGGCGTCGTAGAGACTTCAAAAGGGGCTCATTCGATTAGAAATCGAGAGTTCTAGTGCCCTTTTTAATAGTCGAAAGTGATTCTAGGGCAACTAGCCCCCCATCACGCCAGTCATTCCCCGCAAACACATCCAATCGAGATTTTGAGAGAGCCATTTTGTTTAGCGTAGTTGATTTCCAGATAGTTGAGGTGGACACTCCCCACAACCCTCAGGGCAAGGGTTTTAAGTTATGCCCTGGGGGCATATAAGGTTTTTGTAGGAGGCGTTGTCGTAGAAACTTCAAAACAGGCTCATTCGATTGGAAATTCAAAGGGCTAGTGCCCTTTTTAATAGTCGAAAGTGAATGGAAGGCAACTAAAACCCCTTCCACGCCCACCATTTCCCGAAACACATCAAATCAAAATTTTGAGATAGCTATTTTGTTCAACGTAGTTGATTTCCAGATAGAAAATATGTTTTTGAGGAGGTCACTCCCGACAACCCTCAGGGCAAGGGTTTTAAGTTATGCCCTGGGGGCATATAAGAACGATATTGGCACAATGTTTTTGTTTGTTTTTTTCCTTTAGACCAGGGCACTTCGTATCGAAGAAGTTGTCGTAGAAACTTCGAAAAGGGCTCATTCAATCGGAAATCGGAGTGGATTGTGCCCTTTTTAATAGCCGAAAGTGAATGGAAGGCAACTAAAACCCCTTCCACGCCCACCATTTCCCGAAACACATCAAATCAAAATTTTGAGATAGCTATTTTGTTCAACGTAGTTAATTTCCAGATAGAAATTATGTTTTTGAGGAGGACACTCCCCCCACAGCCCTCGGGGCAAGGGTTTGTAAGTTATGCCCAGGGGGCATATAAGGGTTTTATAGAAAGCATTGTCGTAGAAACTTCAAAAAAGCCTCATTCGATTTGAAATTCAAAGAGCTAGTGCCCTTTTAAATAGTTGAAAGTGAGTGGAGGGCAACTAACCCCCCTCTCACGCCCAACTTTCCGCCAAACACATCCAATCAAAATTTTAAGATAGCCCTTTTGTTCAACGTAGTTGAAAGTTCTGGAAATTAGGTCTTTGAGGATGACACCCTCCCCCCCACAGCCCCCAGAGCAAGGGTAGTAAGTTATGTCCTGGGGGTATATAAGGTTTTTATAGAACGCGTTGTCATAGAAACTTCAAAAAGGGCTCATTCGATTGGAAATTGAAATGGCTAGTGCCCCTTTTAATAGTCGAAAGTGATTGGAAGGCAACTAACACCCCTTCCACGCCCACCATTTCCTAAAACACATCCAATAAAGATTTTGAGATAGCCATTTTGTTCCATGCAGTTCAAAGTTCAGGAAATTATACCTTTGAGCAGGACACTCCCCCCACAGTCTTCAGGGCAAGGGTTATAAATTATGCCCTGGGGTTATATAAGGTTTTTATTGAAATCTTTGTCGTAGAAACTTGAAAAAGGGCTCATTCGATTGGAAATTCAAAGGGCTAGGGCCCTTTTTAATAGTCAAAAGTGATTTGAAGGCAACACATCCAATCAATATTTTAGATAGCCATTTTGTTCAGCGTAGTTGATTTCCAGATAGAAAATATGTTTTTGAGAAGGACACTCCCCCACAACCCTCAGGGCAAGGGTTTTAAGATATGCCCTGGGGTCATATAAGGTTTTTATAGAAGGCGTTGTCGTAGAAACTTCAAAACAGGCTCATTCGATTGGAAATTCAAAGGGCTAGTACCCTTTTTAATAGTCGAAAGTGATTTGAAGGCAACTAAACCCCCTCTCACGCCCATTTTTTCTCCAAACACATCCAATCAATATCATTGGCAGCTCACTAGCGCTGCCTAAGTAAAGAACGATGTGGGCACAATGTGTTTTTGGTTTTTTCTCCATACCCGGGCACTTCGTATCGAAGGAGTTGTCGTAGAAACTTCAAAAAGGGCTCATTCGATTGGAAATTGGAGTGGCTAATGCTCTTTTTAATAGTCAAAAGTGTTTGAAGGGCAGCCAGACCCCCCCCCCCCCACGCCCGTCATTCTCCCATAAACATCCAATCAAAATTTTGAGATAGCCATTTTGTTCAGCGTAGTTGATTTCCAGATAGAAAATATCTTTTTGAGGAGGACACTCCCCCAAAACCCTCGGGGCAAGGGTTTTAATTTATGCCCTGAGGGCATATAAGATCAATGTTGACACAATGTACAGTTTGTTATTTTTTTTCTTTAAAGCAGGACACTTCATATAGAAGGGGGCGTCGTAGAGACTTCAAAAGGGGCTCATTTGATTAGAAATAGAGAGTTCTAGTGCCCTTTTTAATAGTCGAAAGTGGTTGGAGGGCAACTAGCCCCCCCCCCCCCCCCTCACGCCAGTCATTCCCCCAAACACATCCAATCAAAATTTTAAGATAGCCATTTTGTTCAACGTAGTTGAAAGTTCTGGAAATTAGGTCTTTGGGGATGAAACCCCCCCCAGAGCCCTCAGAGCAAGGGTTATAAGTTATGTCCTGGGGGCATATAAGGTTTTTATAGAACCAGTTGTCATAGAAACTTCAAAAAAGGCTCATTCGATTGGAAATTGAAATGGCTAGTGCCCTTTTTAATAGTCGAAAGTGATTGGAAGGCAACTAACACCCCTTCCACGCCCACCATTTCCCCAAACTCATCCAATCAAAATTTTGAGATAGCCGTTTTGTTCCGCGCAATTTCAAGTTCAGGAAATTATACCTTTGAGCAGGGCACTCCTCCCACAGTCTTCAGTGCAAGGGTTATAAGTTTTGCCCTGGGAGCATATAAGGTTTTTATTGAAATCTTTGTCGTAGAAACTTGAAAAAGGGCTCTTTCGATTGGAAGTTCAAACGTCTAGTGCCCTTTTTAATAGTCGAAAGTGATTTGAGGGCTATTAACCCCCCTCTCACGCCCACATTTTCCCCAAACACATCCAATCAAAATTTTTAGATAGCTATTTTGATCAGCGTAGTTGATTTTCAAATAGAAATTATGTTTTAGAGGAGGACACTCCCCCACAGCCCTCAGGGCAAGGGTTCCAAGTTATACCCTGGGGCCATATAATGTTTTTATAGAAGGCGTTGTCGTAGAAACTTCAAAAAAGGCTCATTCGATTGGAAATCCGAAGGGCTAGTGCCCTTTTTCATAGTCTCGAAAGTGATTTGAGGGTAACTAATCCCCCTCTCACGTCCACCTTTTCCCCAAACACAACCAATCAAAATTTTTAGATAGCCATTTTATTCAACGTAGTTGAAAGTTTTGGAAATTAGGTCTTTAAGGATGACAGCCCTTCCACCCCCACAGCCCTCAAGGCAAGGGTCTTAAGGTATGCCCTGGGCGCATATAAGGTTTTTATAGAAAGCGATGTTGTAGAAACTTCAAAAAGGGTTCATTTAATTGAAAGGGAATTGTGCCCAAAAATTGAAAGGGCTAGTGCCCTTTTAATAGTCAAAAGTGATTGAAGGGCAACTAGCCCCCCTCTCACGCCCACCATTTCCCCATACACATCCAATCGAAATTTTGAGATATCCATTTTATTCAACGCAGTCGAAAGTTCTGGAAATGAAGTCTTTTAGGATGATAGCCCCATCAGATCCCTCAGTGCAAGGGTTGTAAGTTATGCCCTGGGGGTATATAAGGTTTATATAGAAAGTTGTTGTAGAAATTTCAAAAGGGATTCGTTTGATTGGAAATTGAAATTGCCCTTTTTAATAGTCGAAAGTGAGTAGAGAGTAATTAACCCACCTCTCACGCCCACCATCTCCCCAAACATATTCGATCAAAGTTTAGAGATAGCTATTTTGTTGAACGTAGTTGAAAGTTCTGGAAATTATGTATTCAAGGATGACAAACCCCCCAGAGCCCCCAGGGCAAAGGTTGTAAGTTATGCCCTGTGGGCATATAAGGTTTTTATAGATAGAGTTGTCGTAAAAATTTTAAAAGAGGCTCATTAAATTGGAAATTGAGAGGGCTGGTGCCCTTTTTCATAGTTGAAAGTGATTGGAGGGTAATTAACCCCCCTCTCACGCCCACCATTCCCCCAAACACATCCAATCAAAATTTTCAGACATCCATTTTGTTCAACATTGCAGAAAGTTCTGGAAATTAGATCTTTGAGCTAATGATTTCCTAAATGGGGAAATTAGGAAATTAGGCTCATTTGATTGGAAATTGAAAGGGCTAGTGCCTTTTTTAATAGTTACAAGTGATTGGAGAGCGACTAACGCTCCTCTCACGCCCTCCATTTTCCCAGACACACCCAATCAAAATTTTGAGATATCCATTTTGTTCAACGTAGTCGAAAGTTCTGGAAATTAAGTCTTTTAGGATGATAGCCCCATCAGATCCCTCAGTGCAAGGGTTGTAAGTTATGCCCTGGGGGCATATAAGGTTTATACAGAAAGTTGGTGTAGAAATTTCAAAAAGGGTTCATTTGATTGGAAATTGAAATTGCCCGTTTTAATAGTCGAAAGTGATTGGAGAGTAATTAACCCACCTCTCACGCCCACCATTTCCCCAAACACACTCAATCAAAGTTTAGAGATAGCCATTTTGTTCAACATAGTTGAAAGTTCTGAAAATTATGTATTCAAGGATGACAAACCCCCCAGGGCCCCCAGGGCAAAGGTTGTAAGTTATGCCCTGTGGGCATATAAGGTTTTTATAGACAGAGTTGTCGTAAAAACTTTAAAAGAGGCTCATTAAATTGGAAATTGAGAGGGCTGGTGCCCTTTTTCATAGTTGAAAGTGATTGGAGGGCAACTAACCCCCCTCTCACGCCCACCATTCCCCCAAACGCATCCAATCAAAATTTTCAGACAGCCATTTTGTTCAACGTTGCAGAAAGTTCTGGAAATTAGGTCTTTGAGCTAATGATATCCTAATTTAGGAAATGAAGACGTAAATGAAATACTGGGACAGTTCTGACCTTTCACATTGGGAATTTTGGTTACTATAGCAAGTGATATCACAAAGTACTGCGTCAGTCGAGCACTTTTTAGTAGATTTGAAGTTTAACCGACCAGACTTTGATTCAACTCACTAAACTAGAAGCAAAACCTAGTGTGTTGAACAACATACGAACTTGTACTGAACTTACTGAACAATTACGGAACAATATAAACTTACTTTGAAGAGAGTTAATCGTCTCAAACAACTGAAAAACAGAGCTCCAAACAAGACTCAAAACTTCTCCTCTTTGTACCTCAATCAGGCGGTAGATGGCTTGTAAACACTCATATGTAACTAGCGGATGGTTAGCCTTTAAAGCCTGAAAATAAGTATATTGATAATTTTAATTACTAATTAAAATTATTTTAATAAAAAAATAATTAGTTAAGTATATCAATAATTTTT
The DNA here is from genome assembly GCA_027921565.1 of Artemia sinica. NCBI lineage: Eukaryota > Metazoa > Arthropoda > Branchiopoda > Anostraca > Artemiidae > Artemia > Artemia sinica. The sequence continues at coordinate 22,441,769 of CM051263.1, read as the reverse complement.
TTCTGTTTCCCTTCTGTTCTTTTCTTCTGTATGTCCTTCTAAAAAATCCAAATACACTTTGTTTGTTCCCACTGAAATCACTCTTGTACTCTTACAGCGGTATCGAATTGCAAAATTGCTCTTACAACCTAATCGTGCTTGTCCACGAATTTGGTCGAAGACCTTGTTATATTTTCAAAAGTAAAATCTTCATAAATAATATTGATAACTTTCACAAAATAGCTATTTGTGAGGAGCTAATAAAAAACTTAAACCGCCTTTATTTTGCCTTAAGTATTTAAATCCTTTTTTTAAACCAATATTTTAGCAAATTTTCCTTGAATGGGTCTAAGGTTCATTAACTGATAAGGTTTTTTTATTTAAATCAAAGCAAATAAATGAATGAACCACCAGAAGCAAACTTGTTTAGGTTATACACCCTTTAAAAAAAAACCCTGATATATACATCGCTATCAACAACGTAAAACAATAAATAAAAAAAGAAAAGAGAGAAAAAAAAGCACGGCAAAACCTCCTTCAACTTAGTGCAGCCCCCCCCCCCAAAAAAAAAAAACATAACTAATTATCACCGTTCTCTCACTACCACCCTCACACAACCACAATAAAAAATAACCAAAATACAACTGAGAGACCCCTCAAGAGAAAATCGCTAAGAAATATTATACTCACCAAAACACAGAGATTTTAACCTACTCCTAAAATTAGCAATATTTTCATCAACTAATAATGCATTTGGTAAACTATTATAAAACCCTGGTCCCACATGACGGATAGAGAAGAATAATCTTCGAGTTAAAGCCTGAGGTCGTCTTATCTGGGATGCTGTTCTGGTTGAGTATTCATGGACATTACATCCAGCTACGAACATTTGACCGAAACATTGTGGCAATAATCCACGCTCATACTTAAACAAAAACAAAGCTGAATAAAATTTAGAAACTCCTTGTAAATGGAGAATATGTCGTTCGACATATCTCCTTCTCACTGCTGCACCTTTTTTATCACCACAAAGCACTCTTATAGCTGAGTTCTGCATCGCACGAAGCGGAAGTAGATGTGTCGGGAAAGTACTCAACCAAACGACATTACAGTACATTACCTATGGTACTTGCTAACGATTGCCTATGGTTTTATTTTATTTTTCAAGAAAAAAAAACGACGAATAGATATACAATTTACCGGACGAAGAATAGCCCTACCCCCAGGTGTAGAGGTAGGCCAGTGACTTATCTGAAAAAAAATATCAACATTTTACGCATTCTTTGCATTAACCAAATTTTTAACTAATGGGCGAGGGCTTGAATTGCAACTCTGCTTTTTTAATTACGGTAAACTACACAATGTTTACTTAAAGTCAAGACGTGATGTTTAAAGCATGAGGCGTAAGCAGCGCGGAGTCAGTGTCAGTTTTTTTCCATTGCTATAGGTGTGGGAGTCACTAAAAATCAAGGTTTTACGTTTGAAATCTGGAAAACAATCGGGTAACCTTAGGATTTGGATTCAGTTAAAAAAACATCTTCTCCAACTCCACGGTGGAACATAACGCCAGATTATGTAACTTCATCAATTTTTGTACTTTTATTTGGAATTAATTAAAAAAACTTTTTCCACAAAATAAGTTTTTCAACGAAAAGTAAAGAGCTCCATTAAACAAAAATGAGCAAAAATAAAATAAAATAATCTACCAAGCGTGAAACTATCAAAAATCAGCATCGATAAATAAATGAAACCCAAAACGAACAGAAATTACAATACATAACCGAGTCAAACTCAAAACGAGCAGAAATTAACATGAGTTGGGCTCAAAACCCTTTCCCAAGGGCAGAACAAAACTTGCACTTTACTGAAAAATATAAATATTTTTACTTTTATAACTTTAATAAATGAAATAATATTAACATTTTGATTACTAAATATCAGTATATGTATATTAAACTGACAATACACATTCATTTGTATTTTTTTCAGTAAAGTGCAAATTTTGTTCTGGCTTTGGGAAGGCATAGGGGTTTTGATCGGTTATTTATTGTAAGTTCTGTTCGTTTTGGGTTTCATTTATTTATCGATGCTGATTTGTGGTAGTTTCACGCTTGGTAGATTATTTTATTTTTGCTTATTTTTGGTTTAATGGAGTCCTTTACTTTTCTTTGAAAAACTTATTTTGTGGAAAAAGTTTTTTTAATTGATTTCTGTTTGTTTATATTGGCATAGTCTTTTCAGGGAAAAAGAAAATAATACCTTAAATCTTTTCGTTTTTTTTAAGACTTTATAGCTTGGCCTGCTATTTGTATGCCGGAGAAAAATTTTCATCAATTTTAACAACATACACCCTTTTAAAAATCTGGACACAAATAGTACTGTTTAATTTAGTTTCATACCTCCTCTAGTTGACCTGAAATGGAAAACTTGATACGATTCGCAAAAAAATCTGTTTACTTTCTTTGATAGCTTGGATACACTTAGGCTATTTTGATTTGGCTAAATTTTAAGAGCAGAAGTAGCCCCGAAAGTTTGAACATAAAACCCTCAGTCATTCTTGGGATATTGTTGAGATACCTTATAGGGAATTAGCATTAACTCGGTGCATTTTGATTTAATCTTAAGGGAACATTGAGTTTTTAAACATAATAGGCAAATGGGAGGGTGGGCGAAGGAGGGGGATTAGTTACCCTCCAATCACTTTCGACTATTAAAAAGGGCACCAACCCTTTCTATTTTCAATCAATTGAGCCTTTTTCGAAGTTCCCACGACAACTCCTTCGATACGAAGTGCCCTGGTCTAAACAACAACAACAATAAAAATAATACATTATACCCACATCGATCTTTACTATAAAAATGTCAAGCCTTCCAATCACTTTTGACTATTAAAAAGGGCTCATCGAATGAGCCCTTTTTGAAACGACAACGCTTTCTATAAACACCTTATATGCCCCCAGGGCATAAACTACAACCCTTAACCTAAGGGCTGTTAGGGTGGTTGTCATCCTCTAAGACCTAATTTCCAGTACTTTCAACTACGTTAAACAAAATGGCTATCTTAAAATTTTGATTGGATGTGTTTGGGGAAATGATGGGCGTGAGGAGCGTTAATCGCTCTCAAATCACTTTCAAATATTAAAAATGGCACTAGTCCTTTCAATATCCAATCAAATGAGCCCTTTTGAAGTTTCTACGATAACACTTTCAATAAAAACCTTATATGCCCCCAGGGCATAACTTACAACCCTTGCCCTGATGGCTGGGGGGGTGTCATTCTCCAAGATCTAATTTCCAGAACTTTCTACTACGTTGAACAAAATGGCTATCTGAAAATTTTGATTGGATGTGTTTGGAGGAATGGTGGGCGTGAGAGGGGGGGGGTAGTTACCCTCCAATCACTTTCGACTATTACAAAAGGCACTAGCCCTCTCAATTTCCAATTGAATGAGCCTCTTTTGAAGTTTTACAACAACTCTATCTATAAAAACCTTATGTGCCCCCAGGGCATAACTTACAACCTTTGCCCTGGGGGCTCTGGGGGGTTTGTCATCCTTAAATACATAATTTCCAGAACTTTCAATTACGTGGAACAAAATGGCTATCTCTAAACTTTGATTGAATGTTTTTAGGGAAATGGTGGGCGTGAGAGGGGGGTTAATTACTCTCCACTCACTTTCGAATATTAAAAAGGGCGATTTCAATTTCTAATCAAAAGAGCCCTTTTTGAAATTTCTACCACAACTTTCTATATAAACCTTATATGCCCCAAGGGCATAACTTACAACCCTTGCACTGAGGACTCTGAGGGGGTTATAATCCTAAAAGACCTAATTTCCAGAATTTTCAACTACGTTAAAAAAATAGGTATCTCAAAATTTTGATTGGATGTGTTTGGGAAAATGGTGGGCGTGAGAGGGGAGTTAGTCGCTCTCCAATCACTTTCAACTATTAAAAAAGGCACTAGCCCTTTCAATTTCCAATTGAATGAGCCCTTTTAAAGTTTCTACGACAACGCTTCCAATAAAAACCTTATATGCCCCCAGGGCATAATTACAACCCTTGCCCTGAGGGCTGTGGTGGGAAGGGGTTGTCATTCTTAAAGACCTAATTTCCAAAACTTTCAAACTACGTTGAACAAAATGGCTATCTAAAAATTTTGATTGTATGTGTTTGGGGAAAAGGTGGGCGTGAGAGGGGGGTTAGTTGCCCTCAAATCACTTTCGACTATTAAAAGGGCACTAGCAAAACTTAAAACCCATGCCCTGAGGGCTGTGGGGGAGTGCCCTCCTCAAAAACATAATTTCTATCTGGAAATCAACTACGCTGAACAAAATGGCTATCTCAAAATTTTGATTGGATGTGTTTCGGGAAATGGTGGGCGTGGAAGGGGTGTTAGTCGCCTTCCAATCACTTTCGACTATTAAAAAGGGCAGAAGCCACTCCAATTTCCAATTGAATGAGCCCTTTTCGAAGTTCCTACGACAACTTCTTCGAAACGAAGTGGCCTGCTCTAAAGGAAAAAAATAATAAATAATACATTGAACCAACATCGTTCTTATACGCCCCCAGGGCATAACTTAAAACCCTTGCCCTGAAGGTTGTGGGGGAGTGTCCTCCTCAAAAACATATTTTCTATCTGGAAATCAACTACGCTGAACAAAATGGCTATCTCAAAATTTTGACTGGATGTGTTTGGGGGAATGATGGGGCGTGGGGGGGGGGGCTAGTTGCCCTCCAATCACTTTCGACTATTAAAAAGGTCCCTAGTCACTCCAATTTACAATCGAACGAGCCCTTTTTATAGTTTCTACGACAACTCCTTCGATACGAAGAGCCCTGGTCAAAGACCACGAAAAAAAATAATAATACATTGTGTCCAAATCGTTCTTTACTTAGGCAGCGCGATTGCGCTGTCTATGATAACTCAGGGCGTCCTTTCAGCATCCTCTCGTCAAAATAACATATATATAAATATAGGATGAAGAAAATGTCAATCTTTTAGGGGAAGAAAAACGAATTTTTGGACTTTTCAATTGGTCATGCGCCATAAATACAAATAATGTATGAGAAAGAAAAATAATAATATTACCTCAATTCAAAGTCTAACAGAAAAAAAACAAAATATATGTAAAAAAAAAATCGTAGCGGGTACGATTATTTCTTGGACAAAAAAGGCTATTCCTTTTTACCAATTTGTTTTAACTAAATCTTGAGTTTTTAAGGGTTCCCATACAAGTCAACCTCCTTTTAACTAAACGTCGTTTAACTCAATCCCTTTAACTCCGCCCTTGTTTAAGGGGTGACCGGCGTCGACGCACAAAAAGCATACAATTCAACTTGGATAATAGGTGACTTCGAAAATTAACCGGTTTTAAAAGGAATGACGTACATTTATTAAGGCAGTGTTTTCATGTCTCTCTGTTAAGGGTCGTTACTTCGCTGAATAATTTCCGGGTTACCGATTCTGAATTTTTTTCTAGAAAATTAAAAAGCATAGAGATTACTTAATCTAGTGGCAAGAATCTGTAACATTTTAGCAAGAATCTAACATTTAGCAAACTCTTACAGATGACTAGTTGTCATCAAGAATGTGAGGTTTGACTAGTAAGAAGGGAGTAAGTTTTCAAATGAATAGATTGGAGCAAATGTTTCTATGCAAAAGGCCTTGTACCTTGACGGAGGAAAATAAAAAGAATGAGTCAGAGGTGATTTTAAATAAATTGGTAATTTTAAGAAATGAGGTTATTTTGATTGAGGAAAATTTTATACGCGGGGAGAATTTTTCTGAGGGGGAACCGTCTGAGGAGGGAATTAGCTGACACAATAAATACTTGAGTAGCTAAATAAACTTTTGTTAAAAACCTAATTCGAGACTTGATTTTTCATTGGGTTTGCCCAACTCGTTAAAAACTGAAACATTTTCTCAGAAGCAAGGCCGTATTGAGAGGTGGTTTAACCCCTTTGGAATTTTTCTCAGACTCGTAAAAACTCAACTAAAATATATATAAACAAATTTTGATGTTTTTTTTGCCCCCCCCCCCAAAAAAAAAGAAAACCAAACAGATACTGTCTTCCTTAGAAGTCATGCAATCAATTTTATTTGCCCCTCGATCAGTGGCGTAATTTTGTCAAAATCCTGGGGGGCGGTGGCAAAGTTGGAGCCAATTTTCCCAAATCAAATGAAAATGACAGTGAAAACTGAGAACTGATCCATATATTACCGTAAAGAAAAAAATACACTAAAGAAAACTGCCTATTTTTCTGGATACTTGTATTTTGCAGGCTTATCTTAGTGACAAGATTTTTTGCAGAAACTAAATTTCAGCTAGGCGGGCAAACTGAGGTCTAGGGGGGGGGGCAAGATTGGGTGTAGAGGGACCAGTTGCCGCTCCTGTCCCATAGCAAATTAGGCCCCTGCCTTCGATCCGTTAAGAAATGGCTTGCAGATTTTGGTAATTTGCGGTACTTCTAAGCAACACAATTACTTTTTGAGCCTTGACTAAGTCCTGGTCTGTATTTTCTTCTTTCGTGACAGAAGGAATTGTACTCCTTACGAAATCGCGCCTCGTTCTATGCATGAAGAGGTTATAAAATTCATAAAGATGGGGCTTTCTTTTTATCTTTTGGCCCAGACTGACCTTCAAAATAGATGAAATTTTTTTTTTATTTTGAAGAAACTCCTACCACGGTTTTGGCATTATCTAGACAGGATAATTTCAATGACAAGGACAGCTAAGAAGTATAAATTTATTTCCAGTATATAGTAATAACATACATATGTATAAATGCATTCGTTTTCAACATTTGAGACTTTTTTTAGTGTACGCAGTAAATAAACATTAATTCTGAATTACATTATCTTTGAAGCCATGTATGCAGTTTTATTTACCCGTCAACTTGTTTAGAAATGGCTCTCGGATTGCCATAATATGAGGTCATCTTCCGTCGAGAAATTAGGATAATAAAGCTTCCATATATAATTTTGATCTAGCCCCTATGCTACCATTGCTGAAGCATAAAACACAAAACTCGAATACAAGAAGTTCTGAAACCGCAAACAAATACCTTTTTTTTCATTTGCCTGCCTCCATGGTAGGCCTACCCTATTTCTGTAGCTAAGTTTGGTACTTGTGCACTGTCTGGTACCCACCGCTATAACTGTATCAAGGAAACCAGACACGAAACCCGACAAACGGGTATTTGCAATAGAGAAATGGAATGCAAAGCGTGGTTTCCATTGCGTTTAAAATATTTAAACTGTTGTTTTTGGGGGTTTAAGGGGGGGGAAAGGTAAATTGGTTAGGTTACGTATTTCATATATGCTATGTTCTACCACCCCCCCCCCCCCCCCCCCAACGTGCAAATATATAGCCCAAATTCGTTTCTAAACTATTATATATTCATCCTATATTTTTTTTTATTAGCATTAACCAAACTTGACTTCTTTTGTGGGTACCATATTATGCACAAGTACCCTAAATTCTTAGACCTTGTAATAGCGAATATTTAGATTTTCCCGATATGACACTAAAAAAAAAATTAATCTATGAAAAAAAGGGGAGGGGGCTTGTTCAAGATACAAAAATCACACTTCTTGTGTGATCATACACAAGAAGTGTGCCCTTATCATCAACAATTCTGTTTAAACTTGAGAGCAAAATGTATTGCAGATTGGGAGTCAGTTACAGAGAGAATACTTTCAGACTCTAAACAAAAATCTATAAAAAGATCTAGAGCAAGGTGGATGGTACACAGTTCAGCAGACAAAATAAAGGATCCCAATGGAAGGAGAATATAAAGATTAAGGTCCAGGAATGGAATGCATGAAGCTGCTCCACCTCTCTCTTACCATGGACAGATTCATTTGCATAAATTTGTCTCTGATTAGGGTAATTTTTTGAAATTTGTTTTGAAAAAATAGTTTTCACCACATGATGATATGGAATCAGGTTTTTATTTATAGGAATAAGATCATATTGACAGTATAGCCTGCCTATCTCCTCTGGAGGGTGTACCAGCACATAACGCTGATTAAGAAAAACTTTACTACAGCTTTTTGTGAAGCATACCATTATGAAGCTCAACTCATTTTAAAAACCAGTCTTATAGTTCGACCCCGTGAACTTAAACAAGTCATAAAATCTATGGTTTCTAAAAGAATGAAAACAAATCTGATATGAACTAAGAAAAAGGGCTTATATTGATTAAAAATATAGATAATACCTAGAGCAGAATCTTGAAAAATGGATCTGCAACACAAAAAAATGCGCGCGCAAAAAAAAAAGACAAAATGCACAAGAAAGTTGGGTTATCGAAACTGAGAGCACAATTTTGCATTCAACCTGTTCAAAAAATTCAATTTTAATAGATTACCTATCCATTAGAAAAAATTCCAAAAAATTCATTACAAAAAATTCAATTTTAATAGATTACCTATCCATTAGAAAAAATTCCAAAAAATTCATTACAAAAAATTCAATTTTAATAGATTACCTATCCATTAGAAAAAATTCCAAAAAATTCATTACAAAAAATTCAATTTTAATAGATTACCTATCCATTAGAAAAAATTCCAAAAAATTCATTACAAAAAATTCAATTTTAATAGATTACCTATCCATTAGAAATCTGATGAAAATCTTGTAACACAATTAAAAAAAAAGTAGCACTATGAAAAAAAAAATTATAAAAAAAAAACTGAGAAAACTATAAATTTTTGCCATAAAACGATTTTACCTAATTATGACATACGATACATTACACATGCACATCAGATTTACTAATACAAATTACAACAGTTTTTCATGAAGCATACCTTTATTAAGCTGTTATTCAACTAACACAAATGATGAAAATAGGCTAATTGTTCAACACTCGTAAACCGAAATAAATCATTTTAAAATCTTGTTCCATAATATCAAAAGTTCTTACGATGGCAAAAAAGTATCTTGCACAGGTCGTAAAAGCACAAATAAAAAGAAGTGTACAAACTTGAACAATTTGTCTGTATTACAAAAAAAGACAATGACCCCAAAAAATAAATGCAGAAGAAAGATGCAACTAAGTTAATACTCAGTCTAGCATCCATCCAACAAAATTTAGTTTTAATAAATCGAAGATCAAATCGAAATCCGAAGAAATATTGAAATTTTCCTTGAAATGTCACGGAAAAAAGGTTAGAACATCATGAATTCCGTCACAATATACTACAGAGACTTATTTTGTAAGCTTCTAATGCTAAGTACAAATTGCAAGGCTTATTCATAGATTTTTGTCTAATTTAAACTTGAATCAAATAGTTTGTGGTAACGAACTGTAAGTAATGAGCGACGCTGCTTAATTTTTACCGAAACCAAAAAATCAGAATTCTTGTCTCAATAGTTATATCAAAAGAATCGGCTTATTATGCTGATAGTTAGTGTTACCCATCAAAAGCTACGAGCCTCAGAAAATTTGGGTGATTTCTAAAAAAGGGGGAGAAACACCCCCGAAAAGTCAAGAGATCTTAATGAAAATCATATTATCACGTTCTGCGTATCCGAGAACCCTGTTGTAGTAGTTCCAAGCTCCCTTCTGCAAAAAATGTGAAATTTTGTATTTTTTTGCAAGAAGAAAGATCACGGATACGTGTTTATTTGTTGATATTTTTTGTTTGTTTTCCCAAGGGGTTATTGTATCGAACCAATAGACCTATATTATTGGAAAAGGACTTATTCCGATGTTAATTAAAAGTTCTAGTGCCCTTTTAAAGTGACCAAAAAGATTGGAGCGCAATTAGCCCTCCCCCTGACATTCACCGCCCCCTTTTCCTTAAATCGTTTGATCAAAATTGTGAGATATAGTGCCCTAACGATGGAGAGAATATGGCCCCCATAGCCCCTGGGGATGCAGCTTTAAGTTATAAAATTTGCCCATTGTTTACGTATAGTATTTTTTATTGCGAAGTTGGCATAAATTTTTCGGGTGAGGGAGGGGTGGTGAATTTTCTGCTCGGGGGATTTTCCATAGGAAAAATTTTACATGAGGAGAGAATTTTCCGATGGGGGAGGGGGGTGAAATTTTCTGAGGAAATTTTATACTGGGGATATTTGCCAAAATTCCTATGCGAAATTCTTTTTATTGTCTCACTTTCCCTTTGTCGAGTAAATTTTAAGGATGGAGATGTTATGGGCAATTGTCCGGGGTAAATTTTTCACCAGGATTGAATTGTCTAGAGGATCTATCTGTGGGAGGGGGGAATTTTTCCGTGGAGGTGGAGCCGGATTTCTTGGCACTATTTCAAAAACCACCAGAAATTAAACTATATAAAAATTATTTTTTAACTGAAAGTAAGCAGCAACAATAAAGCTTAAAAGGAACAGAAATTATTACGTATATACAGGGGGTTTCCCTCTCGTCAAAATCTCGCTCTTTACGCTAAAGTTAATAATGACTCATGAAAACACAAGGGTCATTTAACTAGAAATTTTAATCATAAAGTTAATAACGTCTCATGAAACACAAGAGTCATTTAATTAGAACAATAAAAAATTTTTTTTAAAGTGCTAAAAAAATTTAGGATGAAGAACGAGGTGTTGAGGAGGGGGCGACCCCCTTCGTGTACGTTGAATTTCTGTCCGTTGTAAGTTTTAACGTTGCTCCTTAATTTCCCTTGAAAAACTTCAGTTAAAAACGATAGATAAATGTTCAAATAGGGATAAATCCTTTTAATAGATTGAGTGTTTCTGCTGATGACAGTCACTGTAAATGTGACAGAAATATCCAGTATTTTTTGTTTATTATTACTGTCTATTAAAACGATTTATTCCTGTTTGAACTTTTATTTATCGTAAAGTCAGCATTCGCAATTATCTACTTGGTTTTGTTGTTGTTTTTTGTTTTTTTCAATTTAATTCGTATAGTAGCAATTATTTGTCTGTCGTGAGTGTTAATACTGTTCAAATTCTTTTTATAAAAACGGCTCTCGTATTTCCATATTTCTCGGTAATCTTGCGTCAACTATATCTGGCAATATTGCTTCAAGATAAAAATTTTGTAATTTTGGTAGCATTTTTTTCTATCAGAATTCTTTGTCACGATAGATTTTCTCAATAAACGGATTGCCTTTGCCAAAAAAAATAACAAAATAGCCAGAATCTATGTTACAACACTCTAATTGCATATGTATTTGGTAGAAATAATTATGTGACCTTTTAAGCTGTAATGTGCCATTATTTTTGTTTCCAAGACAAATATTTTTTTGGGATAGCCTCCATTTTTCTATATTTAAATTTTTGGCACTGAAAGGACATTTCACTTCCAAAACCGCCGTGTCACCGGACAAAAAAGTGGCTATTCTATCAGGATTGGCTGCAAAATATCCGTATTTAATATGAACAAAAAGTCCTGAAGGATGCACTTTGCAGTCCATCTTTTTCTCAAAAGCCGATATAGCTATTTGTTCGTACATTTGTCCATGTTCCATTACTTTAGTCTGGCGGTTTTTGGGATAAAGCAGTTGGCGCACTAACGGTGCAACAGTCTTTGTCCGTCTTTTACAAATTATTCCAGCTACTGACGCAGTTATCCTATTTTTTCTGTATTCTAGCCATCTGTTGTCAATACAATTTATCTGAAGTCGTGTTGCTTCTTCTATTTCATGAATTTCTAAGTCAGTACACTGAACACGGTTCAGAAAATCACTTTTTGCATCTTCAAGAGAATCAAGATCTAAATCTGGAACACATGCATTCGGGCCGTAGTTTTTGTCGGGTTTCGAAACTTTCTTTGTAAATGGTTCTCCAAACAGACGTCTTTTAGATTTCCATGTCTGCTTATTTATGGCCCTTCTGGCCCGCTGCTCAGCAAGTCGCTTCAACAAACGACTTGGTGTAGCTCCTAAACTTCTGCGAAAAATATGCAAACGGGCAGAATGTCCCTTAGAATATTTTATGTCCGCAGCGGTAACACGCGTTGTGTATCGGGCTCTTTTTGTCACCATTATGTTTTTTCCCCCGATAAGCTTAGTAACTATGCTCATAAAATACTCTGCAAGGTTGCTAGTACTGTTTCCGATGAGAAATCGAGCTCTTCTAGTTAAAGTGTCAAAGGCTGAATACACATGACTGAGGAAAATATTGCTTGGAGCACCTTCTTCGCTGAATTCAACAATTTTTCCTGCAATTTTGCAGCATTCTGGGCACTGTCTTTGATCACCGCGAAAGAAATGCAATGGTATTGCTTTCAGCTCATTTACAAGGTCTTTGACCCCTTTCCCTTCTTTGGTTGTGCTTGCAATTGCGTTTCTTGCAAAGTCGCACATTTTCTTTATTTTTAAACCACTAAGAAGCCTCCTGCATTCGGGGTTTTCTTTTTGCTTCATGTAAAGCCTCTTTTTTAGGCACTTACATGCATGGTTGGCACACTCAATTTTTTCGATATATCTACCGTACGGTACTTTGGCTGTAAGCTCTGCATGGGTGCTAGAGTCACCATCAGCGATAAATCTAACATATTTTAAAGAGTGCATAGTTGGAGCGATTGGAAATGCCTCGACTAAAATATCAGATTCCATACCTGTGTTTGGTTCCTGCCAGTTCATAAAACACGTATGGTCGGGAAGCAAAGTGTTTTCATTCCTTCGATGCTTCATACAAATGCAACAGTATTTATTTCTAATCCCAACATGTAGAAGCTTTTTTTAATAAAAACCAATGACGACTCCACAACCAGACAACGCAGAAAACCTATTGCCATAGCTTCTAGTGCACCAGCCACCATCAACTATAACACAAGTCTCCACTGAACCATGCATGTCGGTTTTTTCGCCTGCTTTAATAGCCATTCTGCGCTCAATTTTGCCATTGTTCAGTAAATATTGATGAAGTGTTTTTTTTTCCAAGTTCTCACCAATGTCCATTTCATATTTTGTAAAAAACTTGTGACATACAGATTAAACCAACTGTAGAAAAAAAGCTCCTGAATTTGGGCATGACTCATACCAGTGTTTATTGTACCAACTACTGCTTCTTTGTTAACGTTTATTGTCCCTGTGCTGACCTTTCGTCATTTGGCTATTCTTTCTGTAGTAAAATTGGTTCTTTTTTGCTTTTTTTTCAGTCTGTTTTTCTTCTGGCTGTAAATCTGATTCCAAACTATGATTGGCAAGATGGTTTCGATGTCTTTTTCGGTGCTGGTAAAGTAACCTCTTCACTGCACGATTCACATTTGAAAATGACACGTGAACGTAATCCAGCCCTGAACTCTGTCGAACATCATATTTGCGACAAGTTGTATGTCTTGGCACCTGAAACAAGACATTGGCTAAGAATTTGACATTGGGGGGGGGGGGGATTCATGGGATGAGATTAAATTTGTCACAGCAGTAAAAACGGAAATTAGTATAGGCGCCCCCCCGAAAAATACCCCTCCCCCCGTGAGACACCCCCCCCCCCAAAATTAATACCCCCATCCCTTATTGGTTGGTTTGCAATACATTTCGACTTTAAAAAACGACTAGAAATTTCTTTGAAACTCTAAAATGGGGTTCTCTATTTATTTTGTAGTTACGGAGGGAAGGATGATTTTAATGCCAAAACATCCCAAGTCTTAATAAACCTTAGCGTAAAGAGCGGTACTTTAAAAGGTTGGTAATTCCCCACATATTCAGGATAATTTTGTTCCATCTGCGATTAGAAAAGGTTCAGACTTGGATTAAAGGGAGCAGGGACTGATAAAAAAAAAAAAAAAAAAAAAAATAAGCTTCAAGTTATTAGGCAAGTAAAAGGAACAATGGATAAGATTATGGGTAACGACCAGATCAAGAACCTCTTGGGTAGCAGAAAGTCTTGTTCCTAAATTTTAAGGTCGATAGCTTGAGCTCTTGGTTTCAAAATTGGCACTGCACTTTTTCATGTGATTTTTGGGTCCTTGCAATCATCCCTGGCTTCAAATGGTAGGAACTGCGGTACATAGTCGATATTGTATTTTATTTACGGGAACCAAGAAGTATTACATGGATCCTTTGGTTTCGTACGGATAACTATCCCTTTGTCAAGCTGCATCTTGGTCACTCTTAGTTAAAACATGCGAATATCTCAAATGGGAGCCTCTAAAGCATGTCACATACTGGGATTCCACCTAAAAATCAAGCAAATTTATTGCAGCAAATCAAGGCATCCGTGAGTCCAAGTCTTTATTTATGCATTTTATTCTGACACACATCAAACTTAAATCCAACAATGAATAAATAAATAAAAGTGAATTGCATACAAGTGCAGGGGCACCAATTTTCGAAAACATCGGAAAGGGTGACAACTCCTTGTTTAGTAAGAAAATAAGATACCCGCATACATTTTTTTCAAGATTTAAGAGAATTTTAGGTAGGCTACTTGTATGGTATAGCCGTGACCACTCAAGTGGTTCATCCATTGATACATTGTAGAACCGGTTTTTTTCGCTCGTTTCTTTCAGCTTAGCATGAGACAAGACAAAGAGAAGTGACAGAATAGATGGGAAATACATAATTTGGGCAATATATTTGCACCTAAGGGGGGAGGGGTGTTGGTAAAGTATTTGGACAGTGTTAAGTTAGAAAATAATTCTTAATTCATAATATGGAAAATAATTGTACCTAACACATTATGCTTGCAAACCCGTTATGCTTTACCCCCCCCCCCCCCCTACTAAGCAAATGTACAGCCCAAACTTGTTTCTAAAGTATTATATTTTTATCATACTTAGGTATATTTCATTTGGATTGAGCGTCAGAGAAACAGGTTCTACTTGGACGAGGAATATCAGGTCAGGGTTCAGGGGCGGATCCAGGATTTTTTTAGGGGGGGGGGGGCGCAAAATAGGTTGATCCGAAAACAATATTTTAGGGGGGGGGGCAAAATAGGTTGATCCGATAAACTTGCGTTATGAGCAAGTTTAATTAACGCAAACTTGAGTTAATTAAGTAAACTACACTACTTTACACTACGCTAGGGGGGGAACACACCCCCTCCCCCCCAGATCCGCCACTGTCAGGGTTATATCGTACAAGTACCGAATTTTTTTCTTTTTTTCTCAGTAAAAATACTAAAAAACAGTAGTTTCTAATCTAGTACAGAAAATACCCATAAAATGGCACTCCAGCACAAGCGTTAAATTGGTACTTGTTAAGAAAGCGATAAGTACAAGAGATATGAAGTTTCGTTAATGCTAATGAAATAAAACAAAAAAGGATGAAAATATAATAGTTCAGAAACAAATTTGAGCTATATATTTGCACATTAGGGGATAGGGGTGGTAAAGCACAGAATATATTAAATACGTAACCTATGTTTATACAGCATCCAGGCATTACCCAATAAAATGCCTATATGTTCTTGCAATACAATTCTCTTGTACTTACCGCTTTCTAAATAAGTACCGTTAAATTATTCTGAACCTCTACAGTTCTTTGTTTTGTTTTTTTTTTTTGGTTTTGGAGGGAAGGGGGGGTTAATTTAAACATCTTTGGGGTCAGGCTGGGAAACCATATTATTTTTCTATAACACTAAAAGTTCGTACTTACATATGTTTGATTACAAGATCTTCGTAGCTTTTCAGAAAATAAGGCACATTGACTATCCAACGAGCAATCTTCAAGATTTCAGAAGTTAAATTGCGGCCAGCTGTAATTGTTTTTAGTCTCGGTGGTTCTATAATGGTTTCCTCTTGCATAGATACTTCCTCCAAGTCAAGCAAATACTTTGGAAGTCTTGGTCTTCCACGTTTCACCTATATTTGTTTTAACTTTTCCCTGCCCTTTTGCACGTTAATTAAATTAAGTCCTCTTTTATTGCACTTTTTTCCCATAACTCAAAAAGTTTTTCAATCTCTTGAATAGAACTTGCTCAATCCTTGATATACCCGTATTTCGATTGGTCTTGAACAACGGCATACAGCGGATACGGCATGTTTATCCAAGTTTAGTGGTATCATGCACAGGACACGGCGCCTGTTAATTGAAACACTGACCCAAAAATTAAACAACCCTTGTTCAACCTGAGGGTTCCGTAACTCCAAATCGATTGCAGCGAAAAAAAAAAAGAATAAAAAAAGCCTTTAATTGAGTAAAATCAACATAAACTGTCTGAACAAATAGTTAAGGTTTAAAATATCTACAAGCTAGTATGAATTTTATTAAAGTTGTTAATATCGTTTTCTTGAACAAAGCCAAAAGAGTTTTTGTATAAAAATGCATTTAAAAAATAGAGGGAGCATAAGAAAAAAAAGTGAACCTAACCAAATGATAGTCATTAGTCTCCCAAATCAGGTGAACCACAATTTAAGTTCTCTAATATATCTGTTTCTTTAAACAAACACAATTTCTTTGACATTGAAGAGATAGCCAAGCGACTTGGACTGCTTTCGCCCCTTAACTTAACCCTTTACAACTCAACGTCCATGCAACTCCAACCTCATTCAACTCACCCCCATGTAAATCAACCGTCATTTAACTAAACCCTTGTTTAGTTTAACCCCCAGCCAACTCAAGCCCAAATGATTCAACCCCTGCGACAGGTTAGGTTATAATAGGTTGAATGATGTTGAGTTGAATAGGAGTTGATTTGCATTATGGTTAAATTAAGCAGGGTTGAGTAACACGGTTTTGAACTAAATGGGGGTTGAGTTGCTTGGGGTTGTATTGAACGGAAGTTGAGTTGAACGATAGTTGAGTTAAGTGGGTTGAGCTGAACAGGGTTGAGTTAAACATGGGTTACACGCACACCTTCTTTTATGGGTTGGATTTATGCACCTTCGAAGGTATGACGAAATATCGATTTCAGTAGATGTTCGGTGAAACGAAGCGGTATTCAAAAGTAGGGTTTAGGGTTTGGCTCCTACACTTTTCGGAATCAGAGTCAAATACGAACCTCTGTGGGAGTCGAAAAAAAAAATGATGCTTAATATCTAGGAATTCGAGTCAATATTTATAATTACGGTTTCCGTAGCCCTGGTTTGATGAACGTCTAGAAAGCCATTTCTGGTTCATGTTAGTCTCATACTACCGGATATAAAAAAGTTTGTCAGGCTTTGTACCCTTGCAAAACCTTACACTAAATACAAATTTCAAGAAGTTCCTGCAAAGTAAACTGTACTTACCTTTTTATCATTTTCTCATTCCGGACTTTCCGAGATTTTCTTATTTTTTCATTCTACTCCTCATTTAAATTCATTAAAAATTTTACTATATTATGCTTCCCAGGATTTTCTTTCAAACCCCAAACTACTAAATATAACAACGTTTCTGAACCTTTACACCTTTGCAGAACCCCTAACTAAATTAGACGTCCCAAGGATCTCCTGCAAGATACATACTACATATTTTATATACTTTCAGATCACTTTCTTCATTTTTTTTCTTTTTTCACTTTTTCATAACGGTTCATTTTACAATTCTCACATGGTTTCACCACAGTTCACTGTTTCTCACGGAGCCTCCTGGAAGCTTTTTCAGGGGCAATACGGTTCCGGGGAGTCCCAGCTAGGCAACTATTAAATAAAATAGAATAGTTAAAAAGTAAATACCTTCTTAAATGCTGGTAAGATGAGCAAGGGTGAGATTTGCACTTGATTCTGAGTTTTTTGAACTTGGATACTTGGTCCACCCCACTGAGAAAGACTAAGGAAAAATATGGCTCCTCGTAACAGCACAGGATCACTATGGGCCTTTTCACAGTACCTAAAATTATACTATTTCTAACTTTTAGTTTTAGATTTTGAGCAAAAGCTTATTCAAAAAAGAAGAAAAAAGCAAGAAGGAAGAAAAGGAAAGACAAACAGGAAAAGGGAAGAAAGAAAATGTGGCTCCTCGTAACAGCACAGGATCACTATGGGCCTTTTCACAGTACCTAAAATTATACTAAGTCTAACTTCTAGTTTTATATTCAAATTAAAGCCTCATTCAAAAAAGGAAGAAGGAAAAGCCATAGTAAGAAGAATTGAAAATAGGAAAGATTGAATATGTATTGACAATCGTTCAGCCGGGATTCCCAGAGCAAGATGTGTTCTGGATTTTGGATTTTTTGAGATTTAAATATGATACTATAATAAATAAATAATAATTATTATAATAAAGCGGATTGAGAAATAATAGTATAGCTAAAATACATTAATATTTAATATTAAAATCAACAAAAATTAGGGCCCTTGAAGGTGCTTTCATATTCCTACCATGATAAATCTTAAAAGTTTCTTCCCGATACTTGGAAAAGGTTAAAAAAAAAAAAAAGTTACTTTCAAAGGTGCTTTCAAGTTCCTACTCTGAGCCTTTTAAAAAGTTCAATAAATAGCTAAAAAGCAAATTACATGCAAAACATGGGACATTTTTGGAAAGATTTTGAAAGATTTTAACCCGGACACTTGGCAAAGGTTTGAAAAGTTTGCTTTCAAGGTACTTAAAAAGGTGCTTTCAAGTTCCAACCCTGAGCCTTTTAAAAATTTCAGTAAATGACTAAAAAGCAAATTATGCATAAAGCTTGGGACATTTTTGGAAAAATTTTAAAAGATTTTACGCCGACACATGGCAAAGGTTTGAAAAAAAGGTTTGCGTTCGAGGTGCTTTCAAGTTCCTGCCCTGAGCCTTTTAAAAAGTTCGATAAATGGCTAAAAACAAATTACACGCAAAACATGGGACATTTTTGTACAGATTTGCTAAAGATCTTACCCCAACACTCGGTAAAGGTTTGAAAAAAAAAGTTTGTGCCACAAACATTCTGTCAAAATACTACGAAAATATTTTCTTTTTATTTTCTTTTAGTCTTCCAAGGGGGGGGGGAGGGAGAAGAAAAATACCTAATCAGTCCTCCTGGGCGTGTTCGTAACTTTTTGTGTACGTACGTTACGGCAAATGGATTAGCTTTCAGAGCTGTTCAGAAAAGTGACTCGATTTCTATATTTATTCATTTTTTAGCCTCAAAGCTCTTGACTGACTTTCCAAGTGTTCTTAAAGAAATTCTCAAAGTGAACAGTCATTAACCTAACATGAAAAAAAAAGTCTGAACAAAATTCTAATTTTTATAAATTAGATTCTAAAAACAGAACTTGACACTATTAGATACTCCATGCACGTTAAATAGAAAATGGGTTTTACTCTATTTTGGGAAGTTGTTTTGCAAAACTGAGAAACATTTTTTCAGTAATGAATATAAAGCCTGAATTAAAGGTGGCAGGGTGTCTTCCACTTCGTACCCCAGATCTCCCCTCCCCCCTAAACGTAATACTTTCAGAGTCTGTGGGGTCAGCCTTAACTTTGAAACTTTTTTTGGCCTGGACTGCTTCTCCAACACTTTCATGAAAAGATTTATGGTACAAATTAGGACCCTAAAAGATGTTTCCAAGTTCCTAGCTCGAACCTTTCACTACTTATAGGCCTCAAAAGACTTCACTAAGGCGGGTCTTAATTTTAGAACATTATTTTTGTTGTTGTTGTTTTTATGAATTTTAGCTTAGAGACTGATTCTGTTGGACTTTCAAAAATGGGTTAACAGTCCAAACTATTGTCTGGGAAGGTTTCGAGTTTTTGCCCCGAATCTTTTTTTTACTTGTAAGCCTTGAAAGATTCTACGAGGACGGTTCTTAATTTTTTTTTTTTAATTTAATTTAATTTTTTATGTTAATATAATTTTTTATATCAAGTTTGGCTTAATGACACTTTCTCTTGGACTCTCAGACATGAGTTAACAGCCCAAATTGCTACCTGGGAAGGAGTTCCAGAGTTCCTATTTTATACACTTCTCTTGTCATAAGTCTCGAAAACATTTTGGGAAGCCAGTTTTAACTTTGAAATAATGTTCAATATTTTTTGTATCTTGGACTTTAATGGGTAGGTCTAGGGTAAATAAAAAATAAGTCTAGGCTTTCTGGAAAAACTTTTTTTAGTGTTTAAAATGAGTAGTTGAGGTAGGTCAATGAAAATTTCAAAGATTTCTCGGATTTTTTATTTTAGCTGAATCTTGGCAGTTCTATTTACCTGGCTTAACAACTTTCTTTAAAATACTGTCTGCAGAGCAATTGTTTACCATGCACCGCAAATTTGGAAGGTGTATTAATCTCATAAACCAACTAAATGCTTACTTTTCAAGGTTAGTAATTCTAAGAGGACAGGTAAACTTTGAAAAAAATCGAGTTAAGCTAAGAATCTACTTTCCTTGTATTGTAGGACTTGGCAAGGTAGTTCCCAGGATTTGGGCCAAATCCTGAGCCCAGTTTGATCTTTTTTTTTCGATTTTCAGAGAATCTTTCAATCCTTAAAATTAGGGACGGAGTGGATTTAGCAGCGTGAAAACGCCTTTTTAGATCCTATTTTAGTATGTAAATTTATTTTTGAGAGTTTCGTTCAACCGGCATAGAAAAAAAAAATGGAAGTTCATACCAATTTCTTCGTCTTAAGCAGTGGCGTCAATTCACTAATTTTGTTTGAGGGGGAGGGGGTGGATTTTTTTGTTTCCAATCTCTACAATACAATCATCCAAATCTCTAGGATACAATCAAAAATAAAAGCAAACAATTGGTTTATTTTACACTAGATGAAAGGTGTGGAATAATCAAAACTGGCACCAATGCACGTCTACATTATTTACTTATAAAATAGCTGCAAATTGGATTACAAAACCTACTTTTTTATTCAATTTCCGTTTATTTTCCAAATCGTCAGTCGGGTATCAAAATGACGTATTTGCATTCTTGTAAATGTTCAGAAGAGCAAAAAATAACCTCACAACTTTTTTATTTCCCCTCCGATAACAGTGAAACAAAAGCAGATCGATATATGAATCAATAAATATCAACCTTTTTTTACGGTTATTGGAAGGGAAATAAAAAAGTTTTGAGGTTTTTTTTTTGTTCTTCTGAACATTTACAATTATGAAGATACGTCCTTTTGATACCCGACTGACGAATTATCAAATTTACCTTTAATGTAGTGTTTAGTTTATAAGCATATATAGCTTTAAACCTGGCCTCCCAAATCATATGATAAAGATTGTTTTCTAATTTACCTGATTGAATTTTGCTATAATTTTCACCATAATCAGTTCATTCTTATCTACTGTAAATATTGGTATATATTAATGCAATGAAGCTATAAAGTTAGTTCAGTTTAAAATTTGAACTGTGTCTTAATTGCTTACTTTACGCAGTCAATCCACTTAGCGTATGAGACATTTAATTTTTGCTTGTAAAATAACTTAATTTACAAGAAATCAACCTTTTTATTTAGTTGATTAAAGCGTAAATCGTAGTTACTCCAACAGACGTTCCAAAATGTTTCTCACAGCTGTCTATAAAACTAAATACTATTTTCCTCAACAAGATGCTGCTTTCATTCTACAAAATTCAACTTCCCCTTGATGGAGATTTTCTAATCAAGATTACTGGTGCAGTATAATTAAAAGAACAACAATGTATCTGTGCATTCATTATTTACTTGTAAAATAACTGAATTAGCACAAAATCCTACTTTTGAAATTATCTGATTTTGTCCAAAAATGTAATCGGATCTTTAATTTAATTAAATTTTTAAAAGTTTTTTTTTTAACTGAAAGTAAAGAGCGACATTAAAACTTAAAACGAATAAAAATTATTCCGTATATGAAAGGGGTTGTCCCCTCCTCAGCGCCTCGCTCTTTATGCTAAAGTTTTTTATTGTTTTAAAAAGTAGCGTTGTGAGAAAGAGTCAAACTTTTGCATAAAGAGCGAGGCGTTGAGGAGGGGACAGCCCCTTTCATATCCGGAATAATTTCTGTTCGTTTTAAGTTTTAATGTCGTTCCTTACTTTCAGTTAAAAAAAACTTGTTTTTTTTTTTTATTTAATTTCAAAACGTTTTGAATTAATGCAGGTTTGGATTTGGCTCAACGTAAATGAATAATTAAAACGAAATTTGCATATTAGTTCTCCTTTTTTTTTAACTAATAATAACCTTATAATAACCTAAGTTTGATTTTTGTTCCAATTATTTAAGAATGACTCCTGAATCACAAAGGCTGTTTAATTAGAATAATAACCTTTTTTAAAAGTTAAAAAAAAAACTTTAGTGTAAGAGCGAGCTTTCGAGGAGAGGCAACCCCCCCCCCCCTTATATACGTAATATTTTCTGTTCGTTTTAAATTTTAATGTTGCTCGAAAAAACTTGTTTTTCTTTATTTAATTTCTTATTGTTTTTTAAATATGAATTGTTTTTTTTTTATTGATTGTTTTTTCTTCATAGAAATTTTCTTCCCCCATGAAAGATTCCTCCATGGAAAGATCATCCCCCATAATCAGATAATCAACATTTTTGCAGATAGGAGCTTGAAACCACTACGGTAGGGATATCGGATAAGCTGATTCTGATGGTATGATTTTCAATAAGAATCTAATGACTTTTAGAGGGTGTTTCCTCTTTTTTTCGAAAATAAGCCAAATTTTCTCAGGCTCGCAACTTTCGACAGATAAGACTAAACTTGATGAAACTTATATATTTAAAATCAGTATAAAAATACGATTCTTTTGATATATCTTTTGGTATCAAAATTCCATTTCTTAGAGTTTCGGTTACTATTGAGCCGGGTCACTCCTTACTTAAAGTTCGTTACCACGAACTGTTTGATGACTATTTTTCTATGGGATATAGCTTTAAGCCTCTAAAATCACGAGATCACAATTTCTTTTCCCAATATTTTGGTACAATTTCACATTTAATCACTTCAATATTAGCTATTGAAAATATTGGTTAATACTGAGGCTAATATCCACCATAAATAATAAGCTTGATTCAGTTCTAAATTTTGATTTTTCTCTATTCCTTATTTTACGGAGTAAACCCAATTTGGTAAATGCGACAGTAAGGATTAAATAGCAAAAGAATTGAATTCTAAAAAAAAAACTACTTCTACTACTAACAACTCATTGCAAGGTCAAGCCACCAACATAGGCACGCACGCTCATCCTCCACCCAAATGTATTCAAAGCTTCATTTTTTTTATGCCCTACCACCAAGTTCCAGTTTCCTTTAAACCCTGTCCTAAGACCCTTTCTCATCCAATTCTGGGAGGACCTGCTTTTCGTTTCCACGTATGGATGGCCAAAAAGAACAATCATCGACAATCTATCATCCTTCATCTGTAAAACGTAGCCAAACTATCTTAACCTTTCTTTCATTATAGCCCTAGAAAGTTTATAGCCCTAGTGATCTTATGGGCACTATAGCCCTTAAGATCAAACACATATTTTTGTACACCTTATTCTTGGTATACCACCATCGAACGAGTACCTAAACTGTCCCTAGACGATACTGCTGGAAGATATTTAGCATATCTTCCTCTGCCTTTCATGGCTTCAAAAATTCTAATATTTCTTTGCAGATTCATCTTACTAATCTTTCAAACTTTCCGAAAAATCCTATTAGAATTACCTTATTAAAGTATAAACTGCAATTGTTCCCACAGACGTTCCAATAATGTTTCTCATAATGGTCCAAGCCACAGAACAATGTTTTTCCAGATTTACCAGCCGACAAAGGGTTGTTACCATTGCCTTCAAGGATTCAATGCGCAACAGAGAATATTTAACAATGGCATCTAATATTTCCAATGTTTTTGAAACCTCAGCTGCAGTTTTACTGGTACAGCAAAGATGGCACAACATACTAAAAAAACAAAGTTTAGTCATATTTGGCTATACAAATTCTGTAGGACAATCAGAGGATTTTTTGAGTAGGGGAGGGGCTATTTTAAAAAATTTCTAGTTCTAATGCAATTCTTTAACCCACAAGGCACGAACATTCCCAAACGCAAAAAATAATTGGATTTTTTTTTTCTCAGCGGTGGTTTGAGCGTCTGAATCGGAAATTCTGCCGCTAGGTACCGAAAAATTCAACAATTCAGCGGATGACAAAATATTTCAAGAAAATTTTTGTTTCTGAATTAATTTTTTTGTTTAGTTTTCTTTTGTTATTCTTTCCGCGATCACAGTAGTAGTCCATCTAAGTCAAGCAAATTTTTACCCTTTTAGATTTTGAAGTTTGTGTCTCTCGAAGAGGCTACCAGAGGTAAAAAAAAAAAAGGCTTCGTTTATCTCTAATGTGATAAATAGCTGTGAACAAAACAAAACTTTCTTTTTTGCAGAAAAAAAGGCCCCGCCGGGGTCTCAGATTTGAATTTGATCCTGCAAGACAACGAAGCTGATTAAACCAACATTGGGCAACCTAACGTAGTCGGTGAAGCAAGAAATGAATAAGATGTAGCAGACATCAGTGCTATTATGACAGTCGAGTCAGTTACATATTCTGACGTTGCCACAGTAGATTTCGTTAATGAACTGTGAATCCAATCCATTGAGGATGCTGGTGCGGTCAAACCAGAAACCGTTCAAAGATCAAGCCAAGAGCGCAGGGGGAAGAAAACACCTATCAACATCCCAAAATGGAAAAAAGGGTCGGCTTCGACCCTAGTCTTTAATATTTTTAATTCTATACCAAAACAATAAGGCGACAGCTCGTCACTGAAACTCCAAGGTATGCGAGGTAGAAGAAATAACCCTAGGTTCATCTGGATGTAGACAAAATGATTGGTTAAATTTTATTGATAGATATGATTGCGTTCCAGAGGAAAATGTGTATTAGAGCAAAAATCTGGAATCTGGAAGTCAGGCAAGTCTGCGTATTAGAGCAAAAATCTGGAATCTGGAAGTCAGGCAAGTCTGCGTATTAGAGCAAAAATCTGGAATCTGGAAGTCAGGCAAGTCTGCGCATTAGAGCAAAAATCTGGAATCTGGAAGTCAGGCTGGAGCTACGGGTCTTCGGTTGTGACGATACATATAGCTAAAGAAGCATATGCATTTTGAAGACAACTCTCGTCTCAAGAAGAATGTTAAAACGGCTAAGCTTTGACCTCCTATCGATCTTGTTCAGTAGAACCCTATGAAGGTCGGAGTTTGCGCAGAAAATCCAAGCACTGGCAAGCAAACGGCGCCGTGCTTCGGAGGTCACTCTGGAAAATCGTCATTCGTGATTAACCAATAAACGTTGGATACAAAGTATGGTTCATGACATCTTCAGAATGATACCCTTTCAATTTCGAGGCACGCAATGGGAAGATATCAACCAAGTTTAAATGGACTGTCCTGGAGACCAAGTTGTCGACAAGATGGTATCAGTTTGCTGATATGTTATTAGAATAACTTAAGTTAAACATTTTATTTTAACATTTTTTTTTTTTTATGTCGTATGCATTCTTGGTCAGCTTGAAACATAAAAGCTACAGCGTCAGTGGCACTTCTAGGGAAAATGACCCGAAGAAATAACCCCTGAGGTCAGACGAAGACTGCAAAACCGGTGCCAGGGCGCCCTTTGATCACCGATCCAGAAACAGTGTGTTGGAAGTCAAGTGGAACGACAGCAGGAACGTCTCTGTGAATACAAACTTTGACAAAATCCTGCCAACTTGGGAGGTCCCAGCGCATAGTCAAGCTAAAAAGAAACGAATTGAACTACAAGCAGCCCATACTAATTACAAAACAAAACAAGTACATGGCTGGTGTCGGCCCGTTGGACAGGTTTCTATCAGACAATCGTGCATTAATTAGAGCCAGAAGATGGTATTGGGGACTTTTCATCCACCTCATCGGTTATTTAAGAGTAGCATCATGGCGCTTGGTCGTAGCTCCGGCCAACAAGTATTCCCATCTACTTTGCCATTAAAAAATCCTTTAGTTGCTCCTAAAAATATAGTCTAGCGCTGGTTGCCCGCCCTCCTCCATCACCTTCAAATCTGAAACCGAACTACTCAAGACATGCATCACACGGCTTGGTGCTCACAAGTGTTTTGTGCAAGAAGAACTGCAAAATTGGACGTCCAGACTGTAACCTTAACCTCCATATTGACTACTCTCTCACTTTCCATAATATTTGACTGAATCCGTTCATTTTGTCAGGCCTTTCAATTAAACAACCAAATTTTTCATTATTTTCAAGAATGGTGACTTTAGCTATCAGATACCGCGGTTGTTCCCTTTTAGAAACCCTTCGTAACTCAGAAACCAATGGAATGCAGAAAACATTGCATTATGATTCTAAATGGACAAAGAATGAGACACTAAAAGGGATTGAAACTGGTGGGTCTAGGTACCAAGACTAACGGGGTAAGTTTTTTTAATATCTAGCTAATAAAGTTAATTTGAATTAAGTTAATTAGAATTAATTAGTCCATGTTATTCATTATTTGCAAATCCAAGCTTCGTAAAACCTGATACACCA
Source organism: Artemia sinica (assembly GCA_027921565.1). Lineage (NCBI taxonomy): Eukaryota > Metazoa > Arthropoda > Branchiopoda > Anostraca > Artemiidae > Artemia > Artemia sinica. The sequence goes on along the minus strand of CM051263.1, from coordinate 22,415,544 downwards.
GATGATTAGAAACACAACTTTAGGGGGGGGGGGAGCAGAGCAAAGAGGAGGGAAGAGAGATTTAGAAAGATTACTAATCTAATTGATCCAAATTTAAGCAAATGTTTTTGTTTAATGAGATTGAGTTATTTCTCAGGCCTCTTCAAAGCTTGTTCTAAGTTTTGTTGTTTAATGTTAACGTAAGCTAGTAGCACGTAGAAACAGAAAGAGTTGTCTGAAACATTCAGTAGTTCTCACGTTAGAAATAGCAAAAGTTTTAAATCTGTCCAAATCAGCGCTATAAATCATTTTGTGATAATGGATCTTTTCATCACGTTCATGGCAGCTTGTAACTTACGATTATGTTCTATTATATGTTATATGTTTTAGTATGCCAGTGAGTCAACCTGGTCTCTTTAAAATAACTTTTTCGCCGAAGTCTCATATAAGAATTTGAAGCCGTTTTTCCAAAACAGCGGCCAATTCAGAGATTACCGCAAAGCTATTTTGGTTTCAGACACCTCTCTATTTTAGCTTGTTTAATTTTCAAAAAAAAAAAAATGATCTTAAAAGAGCTTTAAAAAAATATTAGAGTGATATGAAACGGATAACACTTGCTTGACCATTTCAAGGCCATTTGAAGAAAAAGCGAATATACTGCACAGTTTCAGCTGAGGAGAAATAGAAAATAGTCAATGGATAAAACCAGCAGCTGAAATTTAAATATTTCAACTAGAGGAGGTATGAAACTAAATTAAAAGAGGGGCGTGAAATTCAAAATTCGACACATATGTGCTGAATTATATCTCATTGGTTTTTAACAAGAAACAACAACTATTGGTACCAGTGGGTTCTTCAGTTGTCCCTATTACAACTGACAAGTATATCCAACGATACCCCTACGGTAAAGAGGGGACTTTAAGGGTAAGATTCTTTCCAATTTCTACTAATTTCCAACAATCCTGCTGCTACTCAGCATCTGCTTGCTTCCTGCATTTTGCTTGGTTTCTGTATTCTGCTGTGCTTTGCTCATATTGCTTCTTTGAAATGTCTACCAGGAGCCAATCTGCTGCTGCTAATTCTAGGCCTACTAACCCAAGTAATCCTGCCATTGCTACGCCTGAGATTCAGACAGATATTACTAATTTGAAGAAGATGGCAAAGTCCATTGAAGAAAATATCTTTAAATCCCTGCTTACTACTGTTACAAAGAGCATTCAGTCACAAGTTCAATCCCTTGGTCTGCCTATGAAAGGTGAAAAAGTTCACTTAATTTGGCAGTAAAGGACCTGATGTCAGGCTTCATCCAGGAAGACATTAAACAGATGGTCAGTACACAACTTCAAGCAATGGACTTTTCTGGTAAAATTGCAGACATTGAAAAAAAGCTTGCTGATCATGTTGCTGCTCAAACTGATCAACTTAAGCAGCAAGAATTAAAAAATCAACTCATTGTATTTGGATTACCTGAGGATACTACATTTGACAACCCTGAACCTAAGTTTTGTCACTTTGCCAAGATAAGTTTCCTGGCATTAGTCTTTTGAACAGTGACACTGTGTTTGTGAAACGTATTGGAAAACGAGTTGGTAATAAAAATCGACCAGTTATTATTGAGTTCTGCAACCTGAGAGCACGTTTCTTGCTTCTCAAAAATAAAAAGGACCTGAAAGGATCTGGTGTGGTCATTAATAAGCCTTTGACTAAACCTAGGCTTACCTTACTTTCACAAGCTAAAGCTCATTGTGGCAGGAATAATGCATGGGCTGTGAATGGTGATATTTTTGTTAAAAGTGGAAGTAGAGTACTCAAAATATCATCCATTGGTGAAACTAATGCCCTTCCTGTTTTGCAAGAATCTTTTGCCAGTATTGTTTCAGAATGACTAGTGCTGCTTAACATAACTCTTCTCTTTACAACAAAATTTCATCTGCTTAGTTATTTTTTTGCCAATTTTTTCTTTTTTTTTCTCTGGCTTGTTCTTTTTCCCTTGTCATCAAAATTATTACATGCAGTTTGTTTTTTTAACTTATTTTCCATGCTGTATTCTTCCTGCCCACACTAATTTAGCTTTATCTGTTTCACCACTTTTCCTAATATTGGATAATGAAAATGGATGATACTCAAGATTCTTTTTGTTTCCTAACTAAACTTTCTCTTCTAGATTCAGTGTGTTTTGATTCACCTTTTGTTTCTAGTGATGATAGTGAAAATGATCCTATGTTAAAATCTCTTCATCAGTCTGATTGTTGTTACCATTCTTATCAACATTACTTTGAAAAAGTGCTGCCCTCAATGTCTTCTGTTAAAAACTTTAATGTGTTTACTTTGAATGTGCAAGGTTTAAGGTACAAATGGGATAATGTTCTGCAATATATTGGTGGTATCAACTGCCCTTATGATGTAGTAGGTCTCACAGAGACCTGGCTGTCTTCAAGTGATGATATGTCTGTGTATGACATACCAGGTTTTACTGCATACCACTCAACTAGATCTCTAACTAAGTGCTCTGGTGGTATATCCCTTTTTGTCAGAAGTAATCTTAATGTTGTGAGACGTTCAGATCTTGAGAAGATTTTTGATCCAGTCGTAAATAATAGAAGTGTGTATGCTTTGATTGTTGACCTGTCATGTGATACAGTATTTCTTCCCCTGGCCTTCTTCCTTGCATTTTCTTTCCTACTCGTGTTGATCCAGTCAGATCTTCTGCAACTCTGATTGACAACATTTTTCTGTCTTCTAAAAATGATATTAAATTTTCCTCTGGTATTATTTTCTCTGATCTTTCTGACCATTTTCCAATTTATTGTTCTGTTCCCAAATTAAAAATGCTGAGCCAAGAGGATACCAGAGGTGAGTCTTATTCAAGAATTTATAGTCAGAGCAATGTTCATAACCTTATGTCTGATCTTAGTGCTAGTGATTGGTGTTCAGTAATGAATTCTGAAGATGTTAATAGGGCTTCAGCCTCATTAATGAGTCGGCTGACAACACTAATTGAAAAAAAAATTCCCCTAGTAAAATCTTCTAGTAAATATAAACCCAAGATGCCTTGGATGTCTCCTAGTCTTGTGAGATCAACAATGCAGAAGTCAGAGCTTTTTAAGCTGGCTTGCAAAAGCCTTGATCCTGATGATTTATCAAAGTATAAGCATTATAAGAATGTATTAACATCAACAATTAGACTAGCTAAGAAGAATTATTTTTTTTGAAAATTCAGGAATGCAAAGGTAATTTACAGAAAGTTTGGAGTGTAGTTAATGAAGCTTTATCTCGTAGGAAACAATCAAAGAAACAGCCTACTGCCTTCAAGAATGCAGATAGTTCAACTATTGAAAAAGCAGCTGTACCTAGTGCCTTCAACTCTTACTTTACCACCTTACCAACAGTTAAGGCCCCCTCCTTTCCTAAACTAGGTAAATCTTCACCAGCTGAGAGAAGTATTTTTCTAACTCCTTGTACAAGCATAGAGATCTGTGATTTTATTTCTTCTTTAAGTAGCAGTAACACAGCTGATGCGCTTGGACTAACAAACCATGTGCTTAAGTCTGTTTCTTCTTATGTTGTTGAACCTCTTACCCATATTTTTAATCTATCTATTTCAAAAGGTGTATACCCTGATTCGTTTAAAATTGCAAAAGTGCTCCCTCTTTTTAAGAAGGGTGACCCCAGCTTAGTGTCAAATTATAGACCTATATCAATTCTCCCAATTTTCTCGAAATTACTTGAAAAAGTTGTGCATAAGAGGCTTTTTTCATTCCTGTCTACTGGTGCTTCAATTGGAAGCGGTTCTGTTCTGTTTGATACCAAGTATGGCTTCCGACCTAAACTTCTACTGCATGTGCTCTAGTTGACGTTACAGAATTCGTGCGTGTTAGTATAGACAAGGGTCGTTGTGTTCTAGGACTATTTCTTGATTTTTATAAAGCTTTCGACAAGGTAGATCATTTTGTCTTACTGGGAAAACTGTCTCTACTTGGAGTTCGGGGAATTGCCTTTGAATGGTTTAAATCTTACCTGTCTAATAGATCTCAGTTTGTGTGTTATGATGGGAAATATTCTGATCTAGCTTTGGTTTCCAAAGGGGTGCCTCAAGGCTTAGTTTTGGGACCACTCCTCTTTCTTATTTATATTAATGACCTTCCTCCATTTCCCAACCTTGATACCCACACTGTTTTGTTTGCAGACGATAGTAATTTGTTTGTGGTTTCTAATGATCTGCCCTCTGCTGTTGCTAAGGCTCAGCTTCTGCTCAACCATGTGCGTGATTGGTGTGAGCAGAACGGGATGCTGTTGAATAGCTCTAAGAGTAGCATTATTCATTTTCGAACCCCATACCACATGTCTGAACCTTCCCCAACAATCTTTGTTTTTTATGGTACTGATATAATTCCCCAGTGCTCTTGTGTTAAACTTCTTGGTGTGCACGTTGATTGTTTTCTTTCTTTCAAAACTCATATTTCCTATACACATTCTATAATTTCTCGTCAAGTGTCTATGCTTCATCGTGCCAATCAATTTCTTCCTCCCGATGTAATGCTTTCTCTTTACTATGCATTTGTCCTTCCTTATCTTTCTTATTGCTGCACTGTATGGGGCAATACTAACTATTCTTCCCTTCGGCAACTCCGAACAGCACAGAATAGAGCGGTGAAGGCAACTTTTCGCCTACCCCGACTCTATCCTACAGCTGATCTTTACAGTGATACAGGTCTAGATGCCTTAGATGTGGTTATCAAGAAGCAGAACCTAAAACTAGCTCATCGAGCCTTCAATTTCTCGCTTCCTCCAAACATCTTATCCTACTTTGATCTAGCATCAACACGTAAGTGCCAGACTTTGCTTCGGAGCTCTGTTCACCAATTTCGGCTGCCTAAAAGGGTATCCTCAGCAGCTCAGAGGTCACCAATTTATAGAGCAATTGCTCTTTGGAACTCTATTCCCAGTGAACTTTCTCTTATCAAAAACTCTTCTTCCCTTTGCAGAAAAATATTCTCTAAGGCTTGAATTAATTTCGTTTTTTTTCTTTATTTCTTTATTCATTTTGCTTTATCTATTTTTTCCACTTTACTTTATATAGTTTTTTTTTTCTTTTCTCTTCTCTTATTATGTTGAATGAGATTCGAACCCCGTTGTTTAATAATATTATTAATGGTTTGGATTTTTAATAAATTACAGGACATTTTCAGTTCGGATAAAATTAAGTCAAAGGTTATTGTGTAGCAGTTGTTTGTTTTTTGTTGTTGTTTTTTTTTGTTGATTTTTCTCGCATTGTGTTTATATTTTTGAGATATGGTTGTATTTTTTTTCCTTCCCTGATTTGTTTTGTGTGGATTTTGTGATTGATACGAGGTCCTCTACAAGCTATGCTTCTTGGAACCTCTAGCGCTTAAGTGTATTTATGTATTTATTGTAGTATTTAATAAATTGAATTGAATCCTGTAAAGCTGTGAAAATGGGAGATATCCACTAACCAAGTTCAAGATCAACCTAGGCACGGTTAAAAATAACGTTTTTACCAAAATCCCCAACGTTCAATGCTAAGCTTATTATAACACTATTTCGGTTTCAGAAATCTCTCAATTAATTTTTACTTATTTAGATTCCACCCAAATCGTTAACTTTGTGGCTTTACCTCATGTACTTTTCCTAGCACCATTTGGAATCTTCTGACAGCCACAGACAAGAAAGATTAGAAAACTGCTTTTTAAAACTGCTAAGGCAATACCGAAGACCACACTGTCTTTCCATGACGATAAATAACAGTTCGAATAGGGGTAAGTCCTTTTATTAGACAGTGATAATTCACAAAAAATACTGAATATTTCGATCACTGCGCTTTGGATCGAACAACCAGTATATTTTTTTCTCACTGTCTAATAAAATGATTTATCGCTATTCGAACGGTTATTTACCGTAAATTTGCTAGCTTCCTTCTTCAACTCCCTAATTGGTTTCGAAATCGTCTCCTTTTGAAGAAACATTTGATAACCGACCATATTCTTAGTGCTGATGACCTGGCCTCTAACCTGTGTCGTAAAGAAATGGACCACCCCTGGATGGGTATTCTTTTTTGAATTGTTTGTAGTCGGTGTTATGTATTTTTGTGTTTTTTGTCTCTTTTTTTACTTCATTGTTTTCATTTTTCGGTTGATGGTAATTAAATATTTCTTTTCACTGATGATTTGTCACTCTCCTGTAAATCAATGAAAATGTGAGATGTCCAGGAGCGTTTTTTTCGGGGAAGGGGGGCGGGCGCAGTTGCCCCCCCCCCCAATAATTTGGAAGAAAAAATATTATACAGCCCATGCCTCTTGACTATCTGGATATAAGCCCCTCTTGACCCCCCCCCCCCCCCTATAAAAATGTGGGAGATTCGCGGCCTGGAGATGTCCCTTATGGTTTGAGAGCGTTGATATAATAATGAAGAAAAGATTACCTTGTCAGCTTGATAGTGAACGCATCTGATAAGCAGCTAGCATGGAACTTAACCAAGTTCAAGATGAACGAAAGGAGCTGAACGCCATGACCTGTTTTCTGCGCCTTGGGCAAAGTGACATAGATATACCCAGATATTTGATCTTCATTCTCACACAAGTTCCTTCCATTACTAGTGAGTGCATTTAAAATTTCGATCCTAAAAATAAGATTTAGATGTATTACTAGTTTAACATGTACTTTTTGAAAAAAGAAAATTCCGTCTATACTTGTAGTAATTTCATCCCTAAATGGCATTTTTAAACGTTTCAGTAATTTTAAGGAAACTATCGATCGATATTAATTAAGTGAATCAATTTCTCGTGAGAAAATAGAAATTGCTTCCAAATCATTTTGGAACTGAAAATACCAAATACTTGACATCAAGTAGGTGTCCGGAATTTTGTTCCGTGGGGGTAAATTTTTCGGGGGATGGAGGGTAAAAAAAAACATAAAACGCATCAAAAATTTGTTTATATGCATTTTGTTATGTTTTAACGAGTCAGACAAAAATTTCGGGATGGGGGTTCAAACTCCTTGACCCCTCCACCTTGGATACGGCCTTGCTTAACATTTATAAAATGATAAATTGAATGAAGATCAAGTAAAAATCATTACATCAATGGTGGAGGTGAAGGTGCTATGGTGCTTGTGATGGTGGTTAAAATTAATCCTATTTATTAAGGATTTGAGATTGAATCTTATGGCTTAGTATATATGGTATGGCTTATGGCTATATAATATGGCTTAGTATATATAGTATATACAGCTTACTAGTCTTGGAGAGGAGGTAGAAGAGCTGGGGAGAAAGCCATGAAACTAATGGAGCTGGGAAAAAGGATATTGCACGTGTTACATTTACGATATTACGATGATGCTGAAAGTAAACATTGGAAGTATTAAGCTGAATATTACTCTGAATACCATTATGAATACAAATATTCACACGTAATGCATCTATCCCTATTAATAACAAATGGAAATGAAAATAAACGAAGAAGTAGAAATAACAATGATAAATGGAATCAAACTTAAAAACAGAATGTAAACGAGATATATTGCAACGCGGTTTTTTGTTATTATCGTATACACAAAAAAAATTAATGTGGCGCTTATTTTCATCAACGTTTCTTCCTTTAACTTCATTCGTTTGGTAAGTCTAGAAATTCAAGGACTGGATAAGACTTTCAGATACATCACCTCAGAGTACTCGGCACAAATTATTGAGCTTGACTAATAAAAAAAGTCTAACTTAAAACAAAGAAAACTACCACAAACACGAGCAGTTCTGCCACCACTAGTCTCTTCTTCAGACCCCCCTGAAGCACGAAATGCCATTTTCGCTTCAATGGTAAAAAGGCATATATTAAAGTTTTTATAACTTTATATTATAATATTTATGAAAAATCAAATTACTATCAAAATCACTTTTTTATTAAGGATTCCCGATTTAAATATATTTTTGACGATGATACGGAATGACAAACATTTTGACCAGTAAATACGATTTCGACGATTTCGCCGATTCGTCGTTGCCTCTCTCACATTTGCCCGATGAAATCGATTAAATTTGCCAATTAAGCGTTGCTTTAAACTATTCCCATGTATAGGTAAAACCTTTTTACTATAGGTAAAAACTCTTTAATTTTAAGTTAAATCCAGCGGTTAAATTGGATCTGCTTATTCAAAAGACAGTGATAAATTATATTTAAAAAAAAAAAAAAAAAAAATGGGAAATACTTATTTACAAGAGAAAATTTATTTTCCCCCTCCCCAACTTTTAGTCGAATTCTGCATCCAAGTGCCCAAGTAATTTAGCATAAAATCGATTTTTTATTTCACAGATATAACTTTTTCCTACAAAGTTATAACCCGATGGAAAAAAACCACTAAGGTCGACCTCAAATCCATCATCTTGAGATTAAGAGCCTTGTGCTCAACCAACTGAGCTAATCAGATTCACTATTTGATTTAAACCTTGGTTGCATTTACATATAGAAATAAACAAATTTCCTAAAAACGGATTTCCTCTAAAAAAAAGTTTTTAGATCTACCCAATCATTATTTAAGTATAGCTTTTTTATTTTAATTGGTGAAACTAAATGACGTTATTCATTCATTCTTAGAGACATTTTCTTAAAATTTGTTCTTTTATTATTACCCTTCCTCTTTATTTTATTTTGCTCGATAGAATGAATGACGTTATTCGTTCTTTCTTAGAGACATTTTCTTAGAATTTTTTCTTTTATTATTATCCTTCCTCTTTATTTTACTTTATTTTGCTCGGTAAAACTAAATGACATTATTAATTCTTTCTTAGAGACATTTTCTTAGAATTCTTTCTTTTATTATTACCCTTCCTCTTTGAGTGTGGAATTAAAATGAAAAAAACTAACATCCAATAAAGGTCTTCTAGCTCTTTAGAGTTTTTAATGAAATGAAGGATCTTCAGCCACATTGGAACAGAAAATCTTTCTCTTTGACCTATAATCAAGTTTCGTAGAAATTCATAGACCTGATGTCGATGTTCAACTGGGACTGATGGTGAGAAGAGATCTTGCAAACAGTTCCAAAACACCTCGGTTGCATTCTAGAAAAAGAAAAATAAGGCTAAACCGAATTCTTCAGATATAACTTCCAAAGACATGACCATTGACAAACTACAAAAATTAAATAAAACTTTGAAAAGAAACTATTCTCAATGACAAACTTAAAAATAGAACTAAATTGGAGGTAAAAAATTTAAAGGCTTCATAAATTCGTTGACATGTAGCTGTCAAGATATAACCAACACCGGCCAACTTATATATAACTGCACCGAGGTGAAGAAAAAAAGAAGAAAAATCAAAAAGGTTGATTTAGTTGACAACAAATAAATAAAAAATAATTAAAATAAATAGGAAAGGCCACATAGTTGTTGACACATAGCTCTCAAAATATGACCAGTGTTCCCACTCGCAAAACTTATATAGAATACATAAAATAATAATGGATGAAACTTTTAATTGGGATAGAAAAGTTTAAAAAAAAATATATTTAAATGCTGGTAAAAGTACGAAGATAGAAAAAAAAATATAGGCTCATAACGAATAGAATTTAAATTAACTATCTTACAAACATAAAGATAAACCGGTGCAAACATAAAAGAATGAATAAATCTTATATAGCTTCAATATTTTTTTTTATTATTATTTCCCCCAGAGGTGCTTCATATGCAAGGGGTGGTGTTATAAACTTCGGAGGGGCTCATTAAACTGAAAATAATAGTTTCTAGTGCCCTCTTCAAGAGTCAAATATACTTAGAGTGCACCGAGCCCCTAACACGTACGCAGGGGGGGGGGCACCGGGCCCGGCCCCCCTGAAACCTCACAATTTTAGTTTTATTTTCCCACAATTTTCTATTACTTCTCACAGAATAAGGGATTTGAAGGATGTGCCCCTCCCAAAAAAAAACCAAATTCATTTGTACGTGCATGCCAAACCTCCTCCCCCTCCCACCTTTCACGCCCTCTTTTACCCAAATGCAGCCAATCAAAATTTTGATATAGCCATTATGTCCAAAATAGTCAAAAGGTGAAGCAATTAAAATAATTCTGCCTCTCGGGGGTTGACAAAGCCTCCCGCTTCCCCCAGGGAAAGGGCTGTAAGCTATGTAAGCTGGCCATTGTTATGCAAGTTGCTTATTGTTACTTTAATGCTTTCTTTATTTCGTTATTTTTTTTTACTTTGAAATTGTTACTCTGATACTAGTTTTGATACTTTGATGTAGAAAAAAAAGTTTGATTTTGAAATAAGGAATTTTTTAAAACTTGAAATTTTTTGCAATCAAAAACGAACAAAAATAAATTTAAAAAAAACTTTCTTAAAAAGAAGTTTTTCAAAGAAAAGTAGGCTAAAGGCCATTTTAAACTTAAGATCAGCAGATACAAATACCTGTTAGAATTCAAACTTAAAACGAACAGAAATTACTATTAAAGAATAAATGAAACCCAAAACGAACAGAAATTAAATAAAGGATCAATGCAAACAAACATACAATAGATACTAATATAAATGAATGAATAAATCTTAAAACTAAAAACTTAAATTGAATATGCAAATCAAGCTTGAAACGAATAAAAATCATTACAAACAAGAGTTTGGGTATCGCCTCCTTCTCTCACTGTTAAGTCTGAAACCTACTGCGTCATTGGCGCTTTGCTGAAAGCGAATCATATTAAAAGTATTTTCTTTTGTACTTAATATTGAAAATAAACATTAAAATTACAGTAAAACTTTGAACTGATGAGCTTTCAGCAATTGATATCATTATACATCAAATATTCAATCTGATTTTGTTTATACTTTCCAAGACTGTTGAAGACAAATATAGTTTTCAGTAAAGCGCCAATGACGCAGTAGGTTTTGGACTTTTACAATGAGAGGAGGCGATACCCAAACTCTTGTTTGTAGTGAATTTTGTTCCTTTCAAGCTTGATTTGCATATTCAATTAAAGTTTCACTCGTTTTAAGATTTATTTATTCATTTACAATGTATTAGTAGCCTATCTATTGTATGTTTGTTTACACTGATTGTTTATTTAATTTCTGTTCGTTTTGGGTTTCATTTATACTTCAATAGCAAAATATTTTTTTTCCGTTTTAAGCTTGATTCGCATATTCAATTTAAGTATTACTCGCTTAAGATTCATTTACATTAATACTTGTTGCTTGTTTTTTGCTATGATTGTTTATTTAATTCCTGTTCGTTTTGGGTCTCATTTATTCATTAATAGTAATATCTGGTCGTTTTGAGTTTGAATTTTAACAGGTATTTGTATCTGCTGATCTTAAGTTTAAAATGGCCTTGACTTTTTTTGAAAAACTTCTTTTTCAGAAAGTTTTTTTTTTTAATTAATGACATAAAACGATGAAAATACACGAAATTATTATACAAGCCAAATGAGTTTTTCTAACCTTTTACTCTATTTTCTAGTTTTCTGTTAACTTGTTTTATCTACTTCTTAAATTTATTCTAATTTATTTTTAATTGTTTTATTCTACTTTTTTAATCATTAATAAACTAATGAACCCCTAAGCGAACAACAATTAAAAGGAATAATCACGTCAAAGACGATATTAACGGATATCGATCTGGACGAATAGATGAATAGTAAAACGAATAGAAACTAAAACAAATAATACAGTCAAAGTTACAATGAACAAAAACTACAACAGATAAGAGCAGGGCTACCGCCTTCTGAAGCTCCCAAAGCCCAGAGCGTCACAAAAAAATTACTTCAAATGCGGTAAGCCACATAATTGTGATGGTGTCTAACGTTTTGTAGTTAATTTGGTTAATACTAACATCTAGTTTTCTTCAAAAAGCAAGGTTGGATGTTCTAGCCCCACAAAAAGTATAGCCTACATTGAGATAGAATCAAAATTATTCAAATTCGTGTTCATTTCTTACCTTTTAATTTTATTCTTCAAACAAAATCTTTTCAAACAGTTCGTGGTAACGAACTGTAAGTAAGGAGCGACCCGGCTCAATGGTAACCGAAACTCTAAAAAACGGAATTTTGATACCAATAGATACATCAAAAGAATCAGATTATAATGCTGAGCTCAAATATTTAAGTTTCATCAAGTTTAGTCTTACCCATCAAAAGTTACGCGCCTGAGAAAATTTGGTTGATTTTAGAAAAAAGGGGAAAAGACCCCCTAAAAGTTATAGAAACTTAATGAAAATCACACCATCATATTCAGCGTATCAGAGAACACTACTGTAGAGGTTTCAAGCATATAGGCTATCTATAAAAATGTGGAATTTTGCTTTTTTTGCCAGAAGAAAGATCACGGATGCGTGCTTATTTGTTTGTTTTTTTCCCCAGGGGTGATCGTATCGACCCAGTGGCCCTAGAATATCGTGGGAGGGCTCATTGGAACGGAAAATTAAAAAGTTCTAGTGTCCTTTTTAAGTGACCAAAAAAATGGAGGGCAACTAGGCCCCCTCCCACGCTCATTTTTTCCCAAAGTCACCCGATCAAAATTTTGAGATAGCCATTCTGTTCAGCATGGCCGAAAATATGATAACCATGCCTTTTAGGATGACTTAATCCCCCGAAGTCCTCGGGGGGAGGGGCTGAAAGTTGTGAGCTTTACCCAATGTTAACATATAGAATGGTTATTGGGAAGTATACAGACGTTTTCAGGGGGGGGATTTTTCCTGGTAGGTGGGGGGAGCTGGGTCGGGGGTTATGTGGGAGGATCTTTCCATGAAGGAAGTTTTCATGGGGGAAGGGACATTGCTATGAAGGGGGCGTAGGATTTCCCAGCATTATTATCGAAAGATGAGAAATTAAATAAAACAATATTTTCAACTGAAAGTAAGGAGCAACATCAAAACCTAAAACCTAGAACAGAAAATATTACGTAGGCTATATGATTGGGTCCCCCCCCCCCCTAGTCAATACCTCGCTCTTTAAGCCAAAGATTTTTTAGTACTTTCATAAGAACTATTTATTCTAATTAACGGCCTTTGTAATTAAGGGGTCATTTTTTAAGAGTTGGAACAAATTCGAACTTAGCTTAGAGAGCAAGGTATTGACTAGGGGGCGAACCCCTAATATACGTTTTAAAAATCTATGAATATAGAAGTTCGTTACGTAAGTTAATTCGTAAATTACGTATATTTATTACTAATAAAAACGTTCTTAAATAAAATTAAACAAGTTTTGAGAGAGCCATTTAACCAAATAAAAGTAAAATTAATATGCAAATTTTGTTTAAATTATTCATGTACGGTGAGCCAAAATCAAAACCTGCATTAATTCAAAAACGTCCAAAAATTAAATAAAAAAACAAGTTTTTTTAAACTGAAAGTAAGGAACGACGTTAAAACTTAAAACAAACAGAAATTATTCCGTATATGAAAGGGGCTGTCCCTCCTCAACCCTTGCTCTTTACGCTAAAGTTTGACTTTCTCACAACTCTATTTTTTTTTAAACAATAAAAAGCTTTAGCGTAAAGAGCGCGGCGTTCATTCCAAGCAAATGAACCCATTTATATATATATATATATATATATAATATATATATATATATATATATATATATATATATATATATATATATTATATATATATATATATATATATATATATATATATATAATATATATATATATATATATATTATATATGTATATATATATATATATAGATATATATATATATATATATATATATATATATATATATATATATATATATATATATATATATATATATATATATATATATATATATATATATATAGCACATAGGCTATCTACAAAAATGTGGAATTTTGCATTTTTTGCCAGAAGAAAGATCACGGATGCGTGTTTATTTGTTCGTTTTTTCCCCAGGGGTGATCGTATCGACCCAGTGGTCCTAGAATATCGTGGGAGGGCTCATTTGAACGGAAATTAAAAGTTCTAGTGCCCTTTTTAAGTGACCAAAAAAATGGAGGGCAACTAGGCCCTCTCCCACGCTCATTTTTTCCCAAAGTCACCCGATCAAAATTTTGAGATAGCCATTCTGTTCAGCATGGCCGAAAATATGATAACCATGTCTTTTAGGATGACTTAATCCCCGAAGTCCTCGGGGAGAGGGCTGAAAGTTAGGAACTTTAACCAATGTTAACATATAGAATTGGTTATTGGGAAGTATACAGACGTTTTCAGGGGGATTTTTCCTGGTAGGTGAGGGGGGGGGGGCTGGTCGGGGGTTATGGGGAGGATCTTTCCATGAAGGAATTTTCATGGGGGAAGGGACATTGCTATGAAGGGGGCACCGGATTTCCCAGCATTATTAAAGAAAAAGATAAGAAATTTAAAAAAAAACAAGTTTTCAACTGAAAGTAAGGAGCAACATCAAAACTTAAACGAACAGAAAATATTACGTATATGATTGGGTCCCCCCCTAGTCAATACCTCGCTCTTTAAGCCAAAGATTTTTTAGTACTTTCATAAGAACTATTTATTCTAATTAACGGCCTTTGTAATTAAGGGGTCATTTTTAAAGAATTGGAACAAAATTCGAACTTTAGCTTAAAGAGCAAGGTATTGACTAGGGGGCGAACCCCCTAATATACGTATTAAAAATCTATGAATATAGAAGTTCGTTATGTAAGTTAATTCGTAAATTACGTATATTTATTACTAATAAAAACGTTCGTAAATAAAATTAAACAAGTTTCGAGAGAGCCATTTAACCAAACAAAAGTAAAATTAATATGCAAATTTTGTTTAAATTATTCATGTACGGTGAGTCAAAATCAAAACCTGCATTAATTCAAAAACGTTCAAAAATTAAATAAAAAAAAAACAAGTTTTTTTAACTGAAAGTAAGGAACGATGTTAAAACTTAAAACAAACAGAAATTATTCCGTATATGAAAGGGGCTGTCCCCTCCTCAAACCCCTTGCTCTTTACGCTAAAGTTTGACTTTCTCACAACTCTATTTTTTTAAACAATAAAAAGCTTTAGCGTAAAGAGCGCAGCGTTCATTCCAAGCAAATGAACCCATTTATATATATATATATATATATATATATATATATATATATATATATATATATATATATATATATATATATATATATATTATATAATATATATATATATATATATATATATATATATATATATAATATATATATATATATATATATATATATATATAATATATATATATATATATATATATATATATATATATATATATATATATATATATATATATATATATATATATATATATATATATATATATATATATATATATATATAGGGATAAAATCCTTTTTAATAGACAGTGTATAGAAATTCACAAAAATACCAGATATTTCGGTCACATATACAGTGACCGTCATCAGTATGTAAAATTGTTGGTCAAATCATCCCCATAAATATGACGATAAAATTATCTACCCTCCGAAATTATCTTAGAGGATGACAACCACCCTAACAGACCTTAGGGTAAGGGTTGTAATTTATGCCGTGGGGGCATATAAGGTGTTTATAGAAAGCGTTGTCGTTTCCAAAAGGGCTCATTCGATTGGAAATCGAAAGGCCTAGTGCCCTTTTTAATAGTCGAAAGTGATTGGAAGGCTTGACATTTTTAGAGTAAAGATCGAAGTGGGTATAATGTATTATTTTTGTTGTTGTTGTTGTTTAGACCAGGGCACTTCGTATCGAAGGAGTTGTCGTGGGAACTTCGAAAAGGGCTCATTCGATTGAAAATAGAAAGGGCTGATGCCCTTTTTAATAGTCGAGTGATTTGACGGCAACTAATCCCCCTTCCACTCCCACCCTCCCATTTCTGCTCTTAAAATTTAACCAAATCAAAATAGCGTATAAGTGTATCCAAGCTATCAAAGAAAGTAAACTGATTTTTTTGCGAATGGTATCAAGTTTTCCATTTCAGGTCAACTAGAGGAGGTATGCAACTAAATTAAACAGTACTATTTGTGTCTAAATTTTTAAAAGGGTGTATGTTGTTAAAAATTGCTGAAAATTTTTCTCCAGCATACAAATAGCAGGCCAAACTATAAAGTCTTAAAAAACGAAAAGATTTAAAGTATTATTTTCTTTTTCCCTGAAAAGACTATGTCAATATAAAACGAACAGAAATTAATTTAAAAAACTTTTTCCACAAAATAAGTTTTTCAAAGAAAAGTAAAGAACTCCATTAAACAAAAAATGAGCAAAAATAAAATCAAATAATCTACCAAGCGTGAAACTACCACAAATCAGCATCGATAAATAAATGAAACCCAAACCGAACAGAAATTACAATAAATAACCGAGTCAAACTCAAAACGAGCAGAAATTAACATAAGTTGGGCACAAAACCCCTATGCCTTCCCAAGGCCAGAACAAAATTTGCACTTTACTGAAAAAATATAAATGTAAATAATTTTAACATTAAATAAATCAAATAATTTTAACATTTTAACATCAGTATATGTATATTAAACTGACAATGCACATTCATTTGTATTTTTTCAATAAAGTGCAAATTCCGATCCATTGTAGTATATATATATATATATATATATATATATATATATATATATATATAATATATATTATATATATATATATATATATATATATATATATATATATATATATATATATATATATATATTATATATATATATATATATATATATATATATATATATATATATATATATGTATATATATATATATATATATATATATATATATATATATATATATATATATATATATATATATATATGTATATATATATATATATATATATATATATATATATATATATATATACTATATAATATATATATAGACCCCGGCGCCGCGCCGACGGATCGACCGAACGCTGCCGACGAGAGGCCCGGTCGAACGCCGCCGGCGTGTGGCAGTCGCGCCGCCACCGGCAGAAGCGGTGGCGTTCGGTCGACTTCAAATTAATTTTGCGACAATTCTTTATTGCGTCAACCGCAAAGTCGGAGCTTTTTCTTCTCGTGTGGTTTAGTATTTCGATTTGCCTGATTAGAAATCAAGCAGGGCTTGCACTATCCCCAAATTTTCGGGTATTTTCCCAAAAATCTATGGGTCACCCCGAAAAAAAAAATTTGGTTCCCCGAATCCCCGAAAATCACCCAATCACGGCGCCACCCCTAGCGATTTATCACCGGTGACTTTCCCTGCCAAATATTACTTTGCACACCATAATTCTTCACTACTCTCTTGTTCATTAATTTTCGGCTCTTTTGTTACTTTGCATAAAAACCAGACAGATGCAATATGCAATTGCAAATATTGTAATATACACAGTTCTTCATATGTTGACAAAAAAAGAATTATCTTTATGAAATGAGTTTAAGTAATTTCGAAAGCAGTTTCCTAATCGCTATTTCTTACATCATTCGTAGTCAAGAATTTAATTTTCAAGTTGAATAGAATTATAGAACGCATTCACTACTATACAGCTTCAGCATTCAGTTGGATCTTGAAATTGACAGCCGACAGATTGTTTCTACAGCTGAATTGTAAATTTGCAGATTTTTTTTGCTGTTTTTAGATCAGATTTTCTTAATGTTTAATACTCAATTGTTGAACCCTGATAGAAAATACAATCTTCTTTCTAAAACATTTTTACCCCCCCCCCCAAAAAAAAAACAACCAAAAAACCTTCTATTGAGACAAAATTTAGCTATAGACTAAGCTATGTACAAGGTTGGGGAATTAAAGATTGAACCGGAAGTTACCCCAAAAATATGCTTCATAAATAAATTGTAAATTATTGCCTATAGGGGGGATAGGGGGCTATCATTTTTAATACCCTTTTTTTTATTGAAAGCAGGGATGCCAAAAAGATAATTATTTTTTTCATTTAAAGTGGAGACAGAAGAAAATGATATCAAATTCCCTGAGAAACCATTGAAATATTTTTATAGACCCAGGGCCCCCCATTAGGACTTGTTCATTGTCTTGGGTATTTTGCGATTTCTCATAGGCTACTGGCCTAATTTGGTTTTTGTGTATGCTCCCTTTAATTAGATTCTTTGGATCTTATTGAATGCCACGGCGAATCTCTGACTCAGTTTTTCAGTAATTTGAGGTATATCTAAATAATTTCGACATTTTTGTTGTTTTTTGTACCCCTTTACTCATACCTTCAATTTTTTTTTCAAGGAACGCTAAGCTGTTTAACGTTATTTTGCGTGTTTGTTTGAACCATACAGTGACCTAGTTAATTATTAAGTAAATTATTTTTCTAATGAAAGCTGAGACGGTATCCTATCAAGGTGGTACCCAGAGGGGGGGGGGGGGTAGGGAGGTATTACATTTAAATGATAATATCTCGAATTTTTTTATTAAAAGCAGGGATCCCAAAAAGTTATTTTTTTTTAATTTAAATCAGAAACGGCATCCTATCAAGGTGGTATCCCGGGGGGAGGGGGTAGTGAGCTATCATATTTAAATGATAATACCTCGATTTTTTTTTGAAAGCAGGGGTGCCAATAAGTTAATTATTTTTTTATTTAAAGCAGAGACGGTATCCTATCAAGATGGTATCCAGAGGGGGGGGGCATAGGGAGCTATTATATTTAAGTGATAGTACCTTGATTTTTTTTTATTGCAAGCAGGGATGCCAAAAAAGTTGAAAAGTTGGCAAAAATTAACAAGATTGTCGTGAGTTATACTTGATACAGCACTTGCATGGTTTTGTCGTCCAAAGGGAAAGGGACAAATGCGTCCAACCCGTTTTTTTTCTTATTGATGAAACGGGTTTACTTTGAAAACATTCATTCATAAGTACCAGGCAGATTCACACTAAAACGAATTGGTGTGACGAAAGCGATATCGACATCCCCACCCAACGTTGCGCTCGAGTGACAATGGCGCCCTTTGTCCAGTGCCCAAGTTACATTAAAAGGCCAGGTCATATAAAAGCTTTCAATTTGGGAGGTTCAAGGAGGAGTCTATGACAGTCTTATGACCTCAGGGTACTAGATGTTGTAACGTTCTCAAGTATCTACAGTGGTTTAAAAATTCGATCACCCCACAAATGATTACCAAAAATATGCACAAATATAACAAATGTAACATTTGGAATATTATAACACTTTTTTCAAAGCTTTGAAGAAAAGCAAAAAAAGGCTAAATACCCCTAACTACGCTTAAAAGCTATTTTAAAAAGAAACTCTTTGGAGATTTCTATGGAAATGACCATAGCAGAAGC
>CM051263.1:22381325-22393825 GCA_027921565.1 Artemia sinica | reverse complement strand
CGACGGTTGCATTCCCGATTGTTTTTTTTTTCTTTAAATTTGCTGGCCATTGGTCCACTATCACTTTTTTTCAAATTCGTGTCCCCTTGACCCAAGTACTTTCAGATACAAGTTTCAAGCCAATTGCAAAACAAATTCCTGGTCTAATTTTTCGGAGATCCATGCCCCCAACTTTAATTGTTTCCGTGTAGGATGATTACCTTGGCCCTAGGAACATAAAGATACAAGTTTCAAAACATTCGGAGAAGAAAGGTTTTTAGTCCTTTTTTGCAAGGAATCAACATTATTTTTTTCTCTTGACCCAAGGACTTAAGGATATAAGTTTTTCGCCAATTGGAAAACAAAGTTTTTGGCTTTTTTGAACCCATTTTTTTTTTCTTTAGGTTCTCCTTGGACCAACGAATTGCAGCTTTAATTTTCAAACTGACGAGAAATAACAAGATATTTGGCCGATTTCGGGTCTACCTCAAAATTACCTACCCCTAAAAATCTTGGCCCCTTAACCCAGACAAAAATTCTTGAAAGTTTCAAGCCATTCGGAAAAAAAGTTTTCTAACAATTTGTATGTCCCATATTTAGGAGTCAGGAACCCTACTAAAAAAAAAGATTTCTGATCTTTTTCTGGGAAACTAAATTTTTTATTCGTTTTTTCCTCATGCACTGGGGTCTTCATTCCCCAGGAACTTAAGAACATAAGTTTCAAAAACGATCAGAAAAACAACTGGCCCTTTCAGGCAACTAAAACCAGAGAATAATCCATGAAAGTTTCTAGCCAATCACACAATTAATATTAAAAATGATTCCTTTTTCCAAAATAAACCCGTTTATCAACAATTGACAATTTTCATTATTTACAACTCTTGCTCTAGGGGCTGTGGGGTTACTTCATCACCATAGGCATATTTATTGACCTTTAACTCTTTTTTTAGATGCCTATCTCAAAGTTTTGGTAGGATGTCTTGACAATTACAGCAAGGGAAGGGAATGGCAAAAAAGGCATAGGAAGGGGGCTGAGTGACCTCCAATCACTTCTAACTCTCAAAAAAGGCGCTAGTGCTTTCAATTTCCGTCCGGATTAGTTTTTTATCATGTTTCAGTAACCAGCCCTTTCATACAAGGTGACCAAAAAAAAAAAAAAAAAAAAAAAAAAAAAAAAAAAAAAAAAAAAAAAAAAAAAAAAAAAAAAAAACAATAACACACTGAAGGCACATGGTTCTTTGCTAAAGGTGATGCTAGACCATTGTATCTGATTTGTATATGAAACTGTTTTTTTTTCAGTGTTCACTGTCTTAGTTAAAAGTTTTACCTCTTTATTACATTTTCAATTACAGATTAAAAGGCAGTGTTGTCTAAGAAATTATTTATGTAGCTATTGAAACATGACTAGTTTGTAGCAAAATTTTATATAAATAGACTAAATTAAAAAAAATCAAAAGGCTACATGATCCTTCGACAAGAAAAAAGTACGTCAAGATATACCCCATTGTCAAATTTTAATAGAATTAGATAAAGACTCTTTAGAAGGGGGAGAGCTATATGATACTTTGATAAATAGTTGTCAAAAATATAATTAGTGTTCCCACTTATAAATTTTGGATAGAACTACTTTAATCTCAGTAATAAAGGACATTCAATGCCAAAAATATCATTTTGCGAATCACAGCGTTGGCTGGACAGTCTTAAAAACAAAGGGCCCATTAGCAAATTTTTCCTAGCACCCATTTTCGTAAAATCTGACGGGGGATCTTAGATATATCAACAGTTCAAAAAGCTAACAAGAAACAAAGTCTAAAATAAAGGAAACCTAAAATCTCTTACTAGTTGTTAAGCCAAAGACTGTCTAATCAATGTATGTACAGCATAAATAATGCTGAATGCAACAAATTATTCAATGAGGCTTCTTTTGAGGTGATTTTAATGTTTTCCAAACAGGAATACTAGAATATTAGGGACTGCCCTTTCCTCAACTTTGAAAAGAAAATTCTACTCTGTAATGATGCAATTTTCATTAAATCTGAATATCTCTGGCACAAAACAGGAGATGTTATATGGTTTTTCCAAGACTTCCGGGTTCCATACAAGTTATGGCAATACCACTTAATCAATTCTGAATTGTTTGGCGACATAACTAAAAAAGCTTGTAATGGACGTGATAGGGTAATTCCTTAAGGTATTGAAAGGTCTTAAAAATAATCATCCAATAGGTAAAGCTCATCCCCCACCCAAAAAAAAGAAAAAAATAGGGTCAGTGGTGTCTTTATGTAAGCTAAGGTTAAACTACCTCTTCAAGTCGTTTCTTCTCAACAATTTCAGATAAATCCTTAAGAGCTTTCAGCCTCACAGCAGGTGGACTTGGTGGAGAAATCTCGGTAAAAACATCTGGTTTGATTACATATTCTGTTTTATACTTTGGGGTTCCTGAAACATAATAGAGTTTGATGTGATATATTCAATTAAGCTTATAGCAATAATTTAATAATAAACAATCAACTTACATCCAGGTTTCATGTGCAATAAGTCAGGTAGCACTCACTCCACAAAATAGCTGTTTTAAATATATCAGGTCAAAAGTGTGCAACAGATAGGTTATTTGAGTTGGTCATACTCAGCAATTGAACTTGACATTGTCAAGCAAATACAATTTAATTAGAATTACCCTAATTCTTTTTCAGGCAATGATAATTTGATGACAATGATCTGTAATTCAATTGCAAACATACTTCAATTTGGAGTGATAAAAATACATTGAGAAACACAACAAACATATCAAAAATTGCACTTCAAAGAAACCAAATTTGAAAAGTTCTTTATTGTTAATCAAGTCCTCTGTCAAGTCCAAATCTTCTCTGCAACATTGAACACAGTCTTAGCTTCAAATCAAATAGATCAGGATGCTCAAGTGCTTTCTTCCAAAACATGCCAAAGCTGAATTATTGCTTGTTTCCTTCGCAGTTGACTAATGAGTATGTCCCTGTCAGATAGCTCTTCACTTAAACACCTACTGAAAAACATTATTATTGGATAGTATGGTTTTTGTCTCTTGACACACAAAAATGAAAACAATGACACTTTGCAAGCCATGCTACACAGTGATTTTTAGGAGCCATATAATTCTTATCTTGTTCTTGCCCAAATTGATATAAAAGCAGCTTGTCAAGAGGGAACAATTTTGATATGCTTATTTACATTGTAGCATCCAAGCCAGAAATGAGAGTTAAGTATTGTTGCAAGGATGAAGTTCTTGTTACCAGTGTAAACTGACATTTCTTGGTTCTTTACTACTTTAAATTAATTGGCTGGCTTTCAAACAAACATGTTCCATGGATAGCTCTCTGACTCTGGTTAAAGCAACCTCATCAGATCCATGATTGATGGCATAAGTATAGATGATGTCACATTTCCTTTTTGGATTGAACTTTTTTGATTTTCAGTCCTTCAAAGGGCTCAAGGAATGGCACTAGGTATTGTAGCAGGAGTTATTTTGAGTACATCCACCCTTGGACATGCATTTTGAGGTATATTCTCAGTCACAACTGTGTAATGCCCAGGACTGTATCTTGGATGAAAGGCATGTTTAGTAAGTCCTGGGTTATTTCATGATGCACTTTGTGAAATAAAAAAGCCTGACACTAAAAAAAATATATAATACCATCATGAATGAAATTATTCCTTAGAAACTGAACCCAAAGAGTTAGAGTAGACTGCAGTAAGCCTGATCCAGCAAGAATAATGAGTGGAGTGATACAAGGTAGTCTGATTGGTCCTCTCCTCTTCACCAGAAGGATCTACACAAATATTATCAACATTACCAAAATCCAAGCAGATGAAACAAGACTCTACAGGAAGTTCATACCATCTCAAGATATACCAACACTACAAATAGACATTGGCACTCTAACTGAGAACCTCCAAAGCCTAGTTCTCAACTTCAAAGAATCAAAAAACCAAAGCACTGTGGATAGTGAAGAAAAAGACTGCTTCTGCTCCCTAGCTTATAATAAACAAAAAAGGAGATGCAGAATAACACTGTAACTTGTTGACTCTGAAAATGACCTTGGTATTACTGTTGACTTGCAGTTAAAATCGCATGAGCCCATTCAACGATAACTTCCAAAAAATTACCACTCATTTGGCTGATCAGATGAAGTTTCACGCACTTAAGACAATCAAACTTTTGTATAGCTCTACAAGGTCATTGTAGACCTACAGTAGGGTATGGAAACATGATTTGGGGATTTCATTACAAAATAGACTTGACTGCACTGAAAACGATCCAAAGATATGCTCCCAAACTCCTCCCTGGTCCAAAAGATTGAAGTTATGGAGACTAAGTCTTTTAACTGGACACACTGACTCTGAAATACACACAAATAAGAGGAGACCAGATACAATTTTACAAACGAAAGCACAGCCTGGAAATCTGTCTATTCAGAAATTAAACATAAAAAAACAGTTTGTTCAACTGAAAGTAAAGAGCAACATTAAAACTTAAAATGATAAAAAATTATTATGTATATCAGGGGGCTTGCCCCCTTGTCAATACCTCACTCTTTACACTAAAGTTCAAATTGCGTTCTAATTCTCTAAGAATGACCCTGAATCAAAAAGGTTGTTTAATTAGAATAAATAGCTCTTTTGAAAGTAATAAAAATACTCTAGCGCAAAGAGCAAGGTATTAACAAGGGGGCAAATCCCCTCATATACGTAATAATTTCTATTTGTTTTAGGTTTCAATGTTACTCCTTACTTTCAGTTGACAATACTTGTTTTTTATTTAATTTCTGATCGTTTTCTTAATAACACTGGGAAAAACCGGCGCGCTCTTTTCGTGGAAAATTCTCTTCCCCCTATGAAAAATTCCAAATGGAAAGATCCTCCCATGTAACCCTTCTCACCCCCCCCCCACCAGAAAAAAATCCCCTCCCCCCCCCCCTCTGAAAACGTCTGTAAACTTCCTAATAACCAATTCTATGTGCATACAATGGGTAAAGTTCATAAATTGCAGCCTTTACCCTGGAGACTGTGGGGGATTATATCATCCTCAGAGACATAGATTTTTCAACTATGCTGAACAAAATGGCTATCTCAAAATTTTGATCCAGTGACTTTCGGGAAATAATGAGTGTGAGAGGGGGCCTAGTTACCCTCCAATTTTGTTTGGTCACTTAAAAAGGGCACTATAACTTTCGATTTCCATTTGAATGAGCCCTCTCACCATATTCTAGGACCACTGGATTGATACAATTACCCTTGGGGAAAAAAAACAAAAAAAAAACAAGTAAACACACATTTCCTATCTGCAGCTCCTATCTGCATTTTTGCAGATAGGAACTTGAAATCTCAATAGTAGGGTTCCCTGATATGCTGAATTTGATGGAGGGATTTTCATTTGGATTCTATGACTGTTAGGAGGTATTTCCCCATTTTTCGAAAATAATGTAAATTTTCTCAGACTTGTAACTTTTGATGGGTAAGACTGAACTTATATTTGAAATAAGCATAAAAATCCAATTCTTTTGATGTATATATTGGTATCAAAATTCTTATTTTTAGAGTTTCAGTTACTATTGAGCTGGGTCACTCCTTACTGACAGTTCATTACCACAAACTGTTTGATATTTTCATCATCCAAAAGTAAATTATGCAACTGGACACCATAGAAGTGTTTGAAACTGTAGCAATACATACAATGAAGGCCAATTTTTAGAGTGTCTCAATTCTAGAGGACTGGAACTCACTAGAGAAGCAGTTTGTAAAATCAGAAACCCAAAAGTTGTGAAACAGTTTCTAAAATGGACAAGATCAATTTTGGTGAAAACATTTTTACTCTGGGATCAAATGTAATGAATTGGCAGAGAAAGCAGTTAAAGCTACAGCATCACTGACATGCTACTGACTGGAACCTTTCATTCCCATCTCTCAAAGCAGCAAGAAGGAGGCACAAATATGAGATGGTGGAGCAGAATTGGCATAGAAATATAGAAATTCAAAGGCACAAAAAATGATTCTTATATTTAGCCCCATGTTGGCTAAACATCTTTTACAACTTAATAGCCTAGGTCTGTAATACAAATGGTTACTGAAGCCATTACAGGCATTAAGAAATTTTTTGGAATCATTCTATGTAATAGGAAGAATTTCATAATTTGTCAAAAATATGAAACAACCATAAAAACAAGAAGCTATCTAACAGAAGAATGTCCAGCTAAGATTAGATACCAGTTGAAGGTTTTTCATAAACTGGCCATTAAAATCGAGAACAAAGCTAAGTATGGTAGCCTGACAGCAGCCAAAACATATGTTAAGAATAAGGAAACTCAATATTAATCTCATATTACTAATTAGTTGTTTTTTTTTGGCTGTGAATACCTGTGGAGGCATTGGTTCTTTGCAGCCTGAGATTCAACTCTTTTTGGTGAGTCTATCAATATTACTAAAAATAAAAGGCCATGCCTAAGACTATAGCCCAGCAAAAAAAAAAAAAAAACAGTGAGAATATTTGTTGAATACTCAGAAGACAGTTACTTGAACTTAAAATGGAAAAAATCGGTAGATTGTCAGATATTTGGAAGGAGTGTTAAAAGCTGTATTGGGGGACAGTTTTAGCTACCAAATTAATAGAGCAATACAAAAATTGGTACACAGGAGAACAGTAATTTTCCTGAAGGAAACACTCATAAAATAAAGAGTAAAGCCATTTAATTCCCTATTAGATGTTCTTTCTAACATAATATTTGCTGCTCCAACAAAGCACACCATTACCCTCTCCTCCCTAATGGATCAAGATATAGCTGTAGGCTATATGCACAACTAAAATAAAACACTACAAATTAAATTTAAACTTCATATTATGAAACATGTTCTATTAATCAGATTTTATGACAGAGCATTAAATGGGAGATCAAATAGCATTAGCCCTTTTTATAGTAGTAAAGAACACTATAGTGCTCTCTAAAGAAGAGTTACTGTTCTCTGGGGTTACTCAAAAATCAAACAAACCCTAATGTCATACCTGTTGAAAAAAGACAAGTTTTAGGAACAATATGGGTTCATTCTTGGTAAATTTGTAGTTTTCAAATACTTTAGCTAAGATGAAAGTGAATACATTACTTGATGCCTTTTCTTATGCTTTTTCATAGTTTAATAATTGTTTCTGGGGAAATTGTATTTTGAGCCAAAAGGTAAAACAGTCCATAGCAAGCAAAAGTTTATAAGCATTTTTCTAAAAAACTGTCAATTGAGGAAAAAATTGCCATTTGTAGCTGATTCAGTAATGACAATTATTATCTTCCTTAGTCTTAAAACTAAAACATTATTTTGAAAATAAGTTTGTAGTAATTTTCAAAAAAAAACCTGAACCACCTTGAAAATGATGTCATAGCAATACTGATGTCATTTTTGAGGGGTTTTTAGCTCTTTTTAAAAATTTCTGCAAATTTTTTTTCAAAATAACATTTTACTACTAAGACTAAGGAAAATAATAATTACCATTCCTGAATCAGCTGTAAATGGCTATTTTCTGTCACTAGCCAGCATTTTTTTTAGAAACATATTTTAAACTTTTGGTTACTATGGGCTATTTGAGCCATTCAAGGCCTTTACATTTTGAGCCCTCCAAGGGCTCAAAATGTAATTTCCTATAAAGAAAACCATTACCTTCATTTGTACTTTGGAGCAAATTAATATCTATCTTGATCTGTTAATTGCTTTATACTTGATGATGTGAATGATTAAACATCAGATGTAACCCACTGGTATACATTGAACTATGAAAGAGCATAAAAATAGCATTAAGTGATATGTTCACTTTTATCCTAGCTAAATTATATTTGTAAACTGTATATTTACCTTATTCTTGATTTTGATCCCATAGTTGTGCAAGGAATTGGTATAAGAAGCTTGTATCTGCCAGGTTTTTATAACAGATAGGCTAAAAAACAACTGCTGCTCTAAGCTTTTAGGCAATATTTTCTAGCTTCAAAGAATTATGCCTGAAACTTGAGTAAATTTTTTGTTGTTCATATTACTGACTTACAAATAAAGTAAACATACTACTTGATGCCTTTTTTATGCTCTTTCCAAATAAAATAATTATTTTTGTTGGAAATGAATTTTATCCACACCCCTATATATACCAATTCAGGGTAGGGGAAAAGGGGGCAAACTTGGACATCAAACCTGACATCTAGCCTATTGCTTCTATTGATCCACAAAAAATAGGGTAGATGATGCTTATGTATGTCTACATTGGTGGTAAGTTTGAAATCTAACAGAACTGTTAGCTCCAGAATAAGAGGTAAGAAAGTTTTTTAATGCTTAAAAAAATCTGGGAGTTGCAAGATCAGCTTGATTTGTGGTAACAAAAGGTGGTAGTTTTTCTTTGTTATTCATGTTTTATAGTTGCTAGATACATCCTCTATCTATGCCCTGAGTTTGATTTGTCTATTCAAAGTACTTTTTTTCAGGATACCATTTTTTAAACTTGATTTGATAGGGGTGAGATTGGACAGCAATTTGGGGGTGACTTTTAACACTGTCCAAGGTTGTGTCATACTTCATCCTGTGCCATTTTTGTTTATCATTATCTGTTCTGTTTCATTATAATCTAGAGATTAGGATTATTCTTCTTTGATGTTTAAAATAATTTCTGAATTAACATTATATGGCATTAAGTACAATAAATAACTAAGGTATTATGCATAGAAGGATACCATAGGATGTCTCTGACAAAACCATATTGAGAAGGTTTATAGATTCCTGCAGTTTGATTGAGTTTAAGAAGAAAAAAAAGGAAATATATTCAAAACTAGGTTTTTATATTCTCTTCTTTTTTTCTATTGGGTTTCTATAAGGATCATGGTTTGTTAGATGGTGAATTTATGTTTAGATTTTTGTTCTGAACTGCAAAAACGACTATTTTTTTTCCTTGATTTTTCCTTTTGGGAGTGGAATATGAACTTACATTAGATAAGTGTCTTCTACCTTATAGGGAATGGGCTATGTTTCTTGGATGGAATAGTTTTTGTGCAATAGGATTGATTTCAATATATTATAGCATTAAAAATAAATAATTACCAGTCACAAGCAAATATCCTACATACTTACCTTTCTGTTTTTTATTAGCTAATTGCTTTCTTTTTTGCTAAATTTCTTAGTTAACTTTCAGTTATACTTCAACAAAACATATTCTTTTTTGCCTACTATAAATAAAAGGAGTCACCTTTGACACAGAACATGTCATAGCCTCTTAAAGCTATTTTCAGGTTATTTCCTGTTTGTTCTTTCTAGTTGGACAATGGTTTGCAACTACATCAGGAAACATGATCTACCAGATGCCAAATCCATGGAGATGGCAGTGAATGCAGTCTTAGAGCATAGACTATCTATTAGACATGCTGCAAAAACCTATGGACTGAAGAAATCAACCATCAGCTATGCTCTGAAAAATTGACAGGGATTTGCTGAAGAACCTTGAGTGAACCCAGTTACAACCCCAGGTTGCCCAAGCCCATTGCCCAGCCCAAAGAGAAAAAGTGTTTTCTCTAACAAACAAGAAAAAGAGCTTGTAGACTATCTCTTAAAATGTCAACTGATGTTCATGACCTCACTCTGAAAGAAGCAAGGAAACTTGCCTTTGAATGGGGCAAATTGATTCGTGTCAAAACACCAGAGAGTTGGGTGCAAGACAACATAGCCGGGGTTGACTGAATCTCATGGCTTTATGAAATGAAACCCAGAGCTATATATTTGTAAGCCTGAAAATACCAGCTAGACAAGGGCTGCTGGCTTCAATTCAGTGGTTGTGAATCTGTTCTTTGACAACCTGCAGAAACTCTACAAAAAATTCAAGTTCCCACCAAACTGTATCTGGAACTGTGATGAGACTGGGGTTCCTACTGCACTGCCAGCTCCAAAAGTAATTGCAAGGAAAGGATCAAAGCAAGTTTCCCAGAGAGTGTCAGCAGAGAGAGGGGAAAATAGTTATAGTGTTTGGGTTTATTTCAGCTACTAGTCAAGCTCTTACCTTAAATTGCAGCTTGGAGCAAATTTAAGGATCTGTCCTCCTCTTCCTCCTGTTTTTATATTCCCATGGGTGAAGGTGAACGACCAGCTTTTCCAAGAACGCCCCCAAGGATGTCTTGGGCTTTCTCAACCTAGTGGTTGGATGACCTCCATCAATTTTGTAGCTTCTATTAAGCACTTCATCAAGCTGGTGAAGCCATTGAAAGAAACCCTGTGCTACTGTTACTTGACAACTACAATAGCCATGTTTTGGTGAATTAGTGTGGCTGTGCAAAGACAATTGGACATCTCTGTCTACAGACCATTCAAGTTTGCAATGAGAGAATCACTAGACACCTGGTTGAAGATCTATCCAGGTCAACAAATTACAATTCATGAGACTGCCCTGCTCTGCAAAGAACCATTCCTTCACAAGTTCAACCTGGAAAATATAACAGTTGGTTTCACGAAAGCTGGAATTTGGTCCTTCAACAGAAGTGTATTTTCCGAGTTAGACTTTCTACCTGCTGAGGTGACAAATCGTCCAACCCTAGTTGATTCATTACTTGATATGGAACCAATACCCTTTCCTCCTCCACCTTCTTGTCCCAAAACCAAGCAAGGAAAACAAACTCCCAAAGTGGTAAGACCATATCCAAGAGCAGATATGACAAAACCCAGAAGGAATGTGAGAAAGCAAGGTTGAACTTGTATTCTTCCTGATACACCCAAAAAAGATGCTTTAGAAGCTGTAGCATGACCAAGAAAGGAAAAGCAGAGTAAAAACCCTATGCCCAAGCAGCCCACTGCTAAGAAATGAAAGCAAGTTGAATCTCCAAGGGAAAATATTGGTGATGTTGAACTTGATCATAATTCATCTGATGATCCTCTACACCTCCACAAGGCTGATAAGGATGATGTAGTCAAGCACATTTAAGCTGGAGACTTTTTTCTTGCCAAGTTTGAGTATTGAAAGAAGAAAACCCATGTGTATTATGTTGGCATTGTAGAAAAGCAGTTTGCAAGGGTTAGCTTTCTTCAGAAACAAGGGGACAAATTCATGTTTTCTGAGCTTCCAAATATTGTTGACATAGACATTATGAACATAGAACTGAAGTTTCCTGTCCCCTCTTCACCTGGTGGAGCCAGTTGCACAGTTCAGGGGCTTGTCTTTGGTTGTGATCTCTCAATGTATGCTTTAAAATGAGAATCCTAGTTGAAACTCAGATGCCTCTGCAATGTTCCTGGCTGATTTTTTATGCAATTTTGAGTTTTCATATGATTTTGAGTGATTCTGTATTATTCTACAGCAATATTCTGTATTTGAATAAAGCTTAATTGCTTAAAACTGTCTTGTCCCAGGTTGCACCATGCCTGTCCAATTGACAAGGTTGCCCCATGAAACTGGACACTTGACAAGGTCCTACTTTCATGGTATCACACTTCAGGGTGATCTCTAAAAAATCTGAAAGAAAAATCTACCATTATTTGCCAGACTTTTACCTTAAATTACCTTAAATCACAGCTTGGAGTGAAATAAGGACTTTCGATCCTGTTGAATCACTCCTTATGATGACTGTTGTAGTTGGTTAAGTTCTGGTGGAAGATTCTGGTGCTTCCCAGTCAAACTTCCATGGTGTATCTTTCCACTCAGCATCCAGATGACGTTTGAAAGCATCTGTTGATTCAGCAGCCACAGTGTCCTCCTTGAGGTTATTCCAGAGGTTCTCAATCCGATTCGAGAAGAAATTGCATCTTGCTCCAGTTGTAGCGTGATGTTTGCGGATTCGTCTAAGGTGTCCTCGTGTTTTGTGGGAGGTGTCGATCTCCAGGATCTCATTTTCTCGATTGGTTGAGAGGAGTTTGTGCGCCTGGATCATGTCTCCCCGTTTCCGTCTATATACTAAGGAGGGGAGGTTGAGTTCCTTCAGCCGTTCAGTGTATGTCTTGTTTTCCATGCCGACAATCATCTTAGTGGCCCTTCGTTGGATTTGCTCAAGAACTGCCTTGTCCTTTTTGAATCGAGGGGTGGCCAGTATCATCCCCACCTCCAGTCTAGGTCTTACTAATCCTTTATAGAGTTTGGTGATTACGTGTTTACTCCTACTGGTGATGCTGTGTTTGATGATGCCTAGGGCTCTACTAGCATTGGCTGAGATTTTCTGTGAGTGGGAGCTGAATTTCAACTGGGAGTCAACGATGACGCCAAGGTCACTCTCCTCCTGGACAGGCTCAATTGTGTGGTGACTTCCAGAATTTTGGGTCATGAGGTACTGATGTTTGGGGTTTTTGTGTCCGAAGTGTATGACCTTGCATTTTTCTGCGTTGAATTCCAGCAGCCATCTTTTGACCCAGGAGCACATGTGGTTGAGATCAGTTTGGAGGGATTGGATGGAAGAAGAGGTGTTGGCAGGACCTATGAGTTTCGAATCATCCGCATATAGGGTGGTTTTGTTGCTGGTGATGAGGGGTAGCTCATTTATGTAGATGTTAAACAG
>CM051263.1:22203825-22376325 GCA_027921565.1 Artemia sinica | reverse complement strand
AATTCTTTGTTCTTCACTTTCATTTTTGACACGTTCTGATTCCTACTGTTGCTTGTAACTCTCGCTGCTGATTATCTTCTAAATGCATATTCATCTGTTCTCATTATCGTATATCTCGAGAAAATGAACACAACAAAATTTCGAAAATCAATTGTTCATTTTGATGGCAGCGCGGGGCCCTTTCAAACTTGGGCCCAATCGTTTCAATCGCCCTTTACCGGCCCTGACAAGGGATAATAAAACTTTACTTAAAAACCAGACAGAAGTTACCACGAGTAAGAATATAGTTGTTTTCACCTCAAATTCTGCTAATGCTGAAGTACTATTTTTGCTTCAGTATCAACAAAATTTTTAGAAATAAAAAAGAAATTATGATTATTAATTAGTTTTATCATTTTCCAAATAATAAAAGAACATTTTGAAAGGCCCTTATTTCTGTCCTTGTTTCTTTACTTTAAAATCAGTTTAAACAAATCTTAAATTTAAGTACTGTATTTGATATTTGAGTCATTGTTAACAAAATACTTCTGATATATACTTCTAATACTGGTATGTACTTCGAATACTTCTAATACTGCTGCGGCAAGTTGTTAGCAGTGTCAGTTGTAGTAGTATATATATATATACTACTTCTACCTTATATATACTATATATATATATATGTATATACATATATATATATATATATATATATATATATATATATATATATATATATATATATATATATATATATTATATATATATATATATATATATATATATATATATATATATATATATATATATATATATATATATATATATATATATATATATATATATATATATATATATATATATGATTATATTAATGAGTGAGTTAATGATTATATGCTATTTTAGCACCATCGTAAAAAAACATTTTCCTCTGGAATAGATCATAAGTTGTACCTTTGCTCCTTTTCAGCTAAGGAATAGAAAATAGCACATAAGATCATGTACTTTATCGTATTTTGTTTCTTACGTTAGCATGGGTGCCACGATCCAGTGGCGGATCCAGGAGACGAGGGGGGCGCGCACCCCCCTAGCGTAGTCTAAAGTAGTGTAATTTACTTAATTAACTCAAGTTTGCGTCAATTAAACTTGCTCCTAACGCAACTTTATCGGATCAACCTATTTTGCACTCCCCTCCCTAAAAAAAATTTCGGATCAACCTATTTTGCCCCCCCCCCCTAAAAAAAATCCTGGATCCGCCCCTACCATGATCACATTCGTTTTTATGTGAATAGTTTACGAGTTAGTCATTTCTGTCATATATTTTGCACCACCAAAATTGAAATAAAGTAAAAGAGGTAGAAAGGTAAGTAAAACAAAATTGTTAAAAAAAATGCAAAAAAAGCAAGGGCAATCACAAAAGTTCATAATTTTTGCCCGCATTTCAAGAGGGATAGAAATAAGCAAATATTAAATCTGGATATTAACTCTTAAGGTTTATTTGACTTGCTTATATGTACATCTGCATGCTTGCTATTATGGTCAGAAAGAACGAGTTCATTGCAGTAAATTTATTCAGCGGACTCTTGTACCGTGAGTAAAATGCGATATATTTAAAAATACAAAAATAAGTTCCTTCTTTCTAAAGATTATTCCGACTTCCTCTAATTAAGCTAAATCTAGTTTCAAAAAAGAAAAGTCCTTAATCAGCAAAGAGAAAAATTGCAGTCAGCCTCAGACAAAGAACGGCGCTATCCAAGCTTTGAATTTCGCCGAGAAGAGTGGTAATAAAAAAACTATAAAATACAATGTTTTCGTAGGAAGGCTTAAGTGATAAGAGTGTGTGAACGTCTAAATCATCAGAAATAATTAAGACAAATTATTGGACGAAGGGTTCGCATCCTTGGGCCACTTGAGCCAATTGTGAGCCAGTTCTTACAGCGCAGGACAAAAAAACTACGTTTGATAGTGGGGTAAAAGTGCTTTTTGAAAGTATTCGTAATCAGATTCAGGATCACTTAGAGCAGAACAATATTAGCATTCAGGCATTGCGATTCAAGTTATTATGCAGTCATTGTAGAGACTTGGTTATTATTGCTGTCATTTGAAGTGACCCATTGCTGTACACCTAAAAATGTAAGTCTCAATAAAACCATTGCTTTTCTATTTTGTGTTTGTTTTATTTTATATATCTGTATCTAGTCTAACGACAGGTAATTAGTTCGCATATCTCCAAGGCACGTTCCCAAGGAATCTGATCTCCAGATAGCTCGAGGAGAAGAGGTCACATTTATATGGCTACACATTTTATTTTCTCTCATTAATTGAGGGTGGCGTAGGCCTTGTTGGCACGATCTTTAGCGCTATAAGCGGCGCAATCGGAGAACTTATAAGGTGTAAGTTCACAGCTTCAAGGTACGATATTAGATTTGATGCGGTCAATATTTATGACCACAATTAAGCCCAGTCCTTTCTTTTATAGCTACAAATCCCATAATCGCTACAAATGACGCGGTCAATCTCCATTACCGCAATTAGGACGGCCATAAAACCTTTATCGCTACAAATGGCGTGGTCGGAAATTGGAGGAAAACTTGCGAACTAATTAGGCTATAAAACTTTGTAATTCAAATTTAAACTTTGTAATGAAATTTAATTATTGGAGAGATACAGACATATAAGTAAAGTGATTAGGCCTAATGCCGCTCAGCTACTACAGGAAACCCTTTAGATATCTCATAGGAGATAATAGCCTCTCCCAAAATAGGTTAAATGAAAAAATAAATTTATTTTGAGTTGATTCAAACGCAAAAAAAAAATGTCGGACGACCTTAACGATTTATTAATGGTGCAGAAGTTGGTCGCGAAAAATATAGAAATAGCAAAGTCTATCCCGGAGTACAATTGTCAATCAGATATTGACGAATTTAATATCCAATTGGCCCAGTTTGTACAACTAACAAAAACAGAGCTAGAAGCGTTAGTCGACATGCTCCTATTACGATTAAAAGGCCAGGCCTTAACCTTTCTAAAACAGATTGAACATACCATAGGCAATGACGCCAACTTGCCAATAAATACGGTGGACAAATTGTTAAAAGCATTTAAAGATAGATTTATCGAAACCAGTTCCATAAATAAATTAAAACACGGAATGGTGTGCTTTGACTATTCACAAAATATAAGAGAATATCTTGATAATATACGCATTTCAGTAGAGGCAAAATACGGAAGAGATTCAGGACAACTGTATGAAAAAGTCATACTAAATACCATTTTGCAAGGGCTACCCCCAAAACTATATAGAATGGTAATATCCAAAAATATTCAGACGTTGGATCTTGCAGTTCAGGAGATAGAGCGATTGATCGAAGTTGATACGATGGTCGCAAATCACAGTAAAGCAAAAATAAATAGCCTAGGCGATTCAAACGCGAACCCAATCTTCAAGGGCGATCAGGCGTCTCCCAATTTCTTTTCAAGGGATAACTCCCCAGTGCCACAAAGAAATAAAACGCAAGAACCTGCTAGGCAGAAAACAGTACGTTTTCAGCCTGTCAAACAATCTAATAATGAAAACAACCATACAATAATAAGATGCTATATTTGCAATCGACCTGGACATATCGCGAGAGAATGCCGTTATGTCCCCAATCGCATACCAAGAATTGCTGACGGTAGTACGCAAAATTATGGCAACCATTTGTTCGGAAGAACAAATTTTAGCGCCGGTGGTGCGCTAGGCTATAGCCCGGGAAGATTGCGCCAATCAGTACCTTACAACGCGTACAAACCAAATTTTTATACCCCTCCCCCCAACAGACAAATAAATTACCGATTTGAAAACCCAAATAATCGCCAAAGCCAATATAATGCGAGAATGCTATATAGAAATCACGAAAACTTGCCGACGGGAAATGAAAATTTTGCAAGCCAACGGCATTGGCAGTCAGCGCCAGCAAGCAGCACTGACGCAAGACATCCAAGTTACCATAATAATATATGGCGAAGGCAGACAGATGTAAATCAATTAGATATGCCTACGGAATCTCATATGTCTGAATATCTATTACAGGCACCGACACATGAAATAAATCCTCAGCGAAACGTTTCAGGCCCCTCAGAAATATAAATTGGACCCAGAGGGTGCCCAGAATATTTAATAGGTCCAAAACAATGGTAGTTCCGTCTTGTAGTGATAATAATA
Organism: Artemia sinica; assembly: GCA_027921565.1. Lineage (NCBI taxonomy): Eukaryota > Metazoa > Arthropoda > Branchiopoda > Anostraca > Artemiidae > Artemia > Artemia sinica. The sequence continues at coordinate 22,372,142 of CM051263.1, read as the reverse complement.
ATAGGTTGCCTATATTTAATGATTTTTGTGTAGAAAACGGTTACTTTAAGGCCTTAGTTGACAGTGGAGCTACAGTCAATATCATAAGCTCATGCGTATTTAATATGTTGCCTCTGCATATTAGGCAACAAAGAAATTTTAATAATCCCAATTTAACTAGTGTGACAGGGCATAAATTGGATGCAAGAGATTCAATTTGCCTAAACGTAAAAAGGGACAATAGGATCTTTTCGACAAATTTTATAATATGCGATAACTTTCCGTATGAAACAATTACAGGCGCAAATTTTTTAAGGTCTAATAGAGTACTATTAGACGTAGCGAACGAGAGGCTTGTCTACCCGGGTAAGGTAGGGGAAAAAATTTCTACCTTAAGAAATCGTAACAGAGGTTACGAAGACAACGTAACAGTAAACAAAATTTCCGACGGTATAATGTCGCAATCTTTTGAACCTCATGTCTCGCAAGGAGGAAAAGGAATAATCAGAAACTTGTCCAATTATTCTGAAAGACATTGCAGAGATGAAGTAAATTTAAATAATAAAAGTATTGAATCCGCAAAAATAAAAATAGGAGATATGCGACAGGACAGGTCAAACGAAATCAAGAAAATAGCGGAATTATGGAAAAACATAGTAAAACCCAACGTGACGCCACAAGATGCCGCAATGGCGCAGCATAGCGCCAGTATGAATCTAATAAACAATGAAAATGAAGAGAAATATTACGGATTCGCGATAAGGAAAACAAAAGTCCCTCCCAAAACGATGCAAAAAATTCAAATATCACAGATGATTGAACCAGTGGTTAGCAAATCCGAAATTTGGTTTGCGACCCCATCAAATGAAATTCCTGAAAATATGCTATGTGAGGAACAGATTATATCTTATGACAAAGGAGAAGGTTTTATTTGGGTAACTAATAACCACGAAAATGATACAATTACAATAAAAAAGGGGACGTGTTTAGTTCAAATCCAAGTTATCTCAGAAAATGATTTAAATAGATGGGAAAATTCTAAAACAAACCTAGTTAACGGCATTAAAACCTCAAATAACAAATATCCTCTAACTAAATCGCAATTTTCAAACAAATTTAATATGGATCATATTACGGACTTGGAACTTAAGAAAAAATTATGCGAATTATTATGGAATTTTAAAGATTTATTTTCCGCATCTGAAGATGACATCGGACTGATACCATTTTATGAACACTCAATTTTAACGACTGGTAATCCCGTAGCAAAACAGCCATATCGTGTGCCATATAAGCACAAAGAATGGTTAAAAAATAAAATTCATGAATTAGAAAAAAATGAAATTATACGCCCAAGTATAAGTCCGTATAGTGCACCAGTGATCTTAGTACCAAAGAAGAATGGTGACCTTAGACTTGTAGTAGACTATAGAGCCCTCAACAAACAAGTAGTTAGCGTTAAATTTCCTTTACCAAGAATAGATGAAATTCTTGACTCTATTTCAAGCAAAAACAAAATTTTTACTTCTTTGGACCTTACCCAAGGCTACCACCAAGTCAAAATAGCCGAAAAAGATGTCCATAAAACTGCATTTTCAACATCTGAATGTGGTTCATACGAATACTTAAGAGTACCTTTTGGACTTAAAACAAGTTCAAGCGCGCTATGTAGACCCCTATTACACCTGTTAAGAGGATTAAAGAATATAATTCATTTTGTTGATGATGTCATATGCGTGGGAGAAAACACTGAACAACACTTAGCAACATTAGCTAAGGTGTTCGAGAAGTTCAGACAGGGCAATTTAAAATGCCGGCCTGAGAAAGTAAATTTATTTCAACCCAAAATTAAATTTTTAGTAGTAGTAGTGACACAAGGAGAGATATCCCCATACCCTGATAAAATAAAACGTGTTGAAAACCTCAAACCCCCTAGAACCATGAAAGAATTAAGGGGAATTTTAGGTCTTACTGGCTACTTTAGAAAATTCGTGCGCAAATACGCCCAAATTGCGAAACCCCTCACGGAATTTACTAAAGGGAACTCCCAAAATGTTACCTGGTCCCAGGAAGCTCAAACTTCCCTAGACCGTCTCAAAAAGGCGCTCACTTCTGAACCAATATTATAACTTCCTGATTTGGAAAACGGACAATTTGTGGTCACAACCGATGCCAGTTCAAAAGGCATTGGGGCTATTCTTTCGCAAATAATTCCCAAAGGAAACCCTGATCCTTTACAAGGACCTTCTAATAAAAAAAAAATAGAAAAAGTTATATGCTATTCGAGTAGAACCTTATCAAAGAGCGAAAGTAGTTATTCCGCCACAAACTTAGAATTATTATCTATAATCCACCACTTGGACAAATTTAGACACTATTTGATTGGTAGAAAATTTATACTACGATCAGACCATAAAAGCTTGCAGTACCTGCGCACATTTAAAAACCCCACGGGCATTCTAGCTAGATGGATTATGAAAATCCAAGACCTAGATTACGAATTTGAATATTTAAAAGGTAAACAAAATGCAGCTTGCGACTTTTTGAGTAGATACCCAGAAAATATTCCGTCAGAAGCTGAGGTAAATGAAGTTAACGCTATCAATGCTAAGAGCAAACATGAACGTAAGAAAAACGTCAAGGACACAGTAAAGGAAAATAAGGTTAACTATTGTCCCTTGTCTTTAGAAAATATAAAAAGAAACCAAAAAGACGACGAAATGTGTTCAGCGCTTATTAATTACTTTGTGAATGACGATGCGTTACCGGATAAATTCAAAACTCTTAGAAAAGAGATATATAATTTTTACTATGATCTTGATGAAGAAATACTATGTAGAATCGTGACTGCTGAGACAAATAGAAACCAAACCTCAATAATACCTGTATTACCACAAAACTTAATAATACCTGCATTTCAATATTTTCATTCAGATATAGGTGGACACTTAGGAGTAACGAAAACTTTCCATAAATTAAAACAATATTTTTACGTGCCGTCGGCAATAACAAAACTTAAAGAATTTCTAAGTACATGCGAAGCATGTAACTTAAGAAAAATCCCCCAAGCTTATCCTAATCCTCCAATGGGAAGGGTCCCGGTAGCAAAGTACCCCTTCGATATTATCTCATTTGACTTATATGGAACCAGGGGAGGCTTGCCTGTTTCCAGCAGAGGCCATACTTGTATTCTTTCGGTTATAGATCACTTTTCAGGATTTACTTTTGCAAAAGCATTAAAAAATCAAGGTACTTACGCCACAAGTAAGGCGTTAGCGAAACTATTTTTACAATTTGGCGTTCCAAATACAGTTTTGAGTGACAATTAAAGTATTTTTGTTTCAAAAGTAACAAAAGACTTAATGAGTTTTCTTAATTTAGAGAAAATGGTGACAGCTTCGTACCACCCACAAGCTAATGGTAAAATTGAAAATAGGCCTAAAATATTTTCGAACGTATTGAGTATTTACACAAAAGACAATAGGAGCGACTGGGATCAATTTTTACCTTATTTAACTAACGTAATCAACACTGCTTATTCAGAAACAACCAAAGACAATCCATTTTATTTACTTTTTGGTCGTGATTTTACAATTCCGTATAATGAGATTATTGAATCTCGGCAGTATTATAATAACTCGGAGGATTACAAACAAGAATTCATAAATAGGATGAGGAAAACTTATAAAATAGTTAGGCAAGAGTTGGAAAAATGTAAACTAAACCAAGAGCTAAGAAACCAACCCAAAGTCAAGGGGAGTATAGATTTCAAAGTAGGAGACTGCGTCTACCTAAAGAACGAGGCAAAAACGGAAGGAAAAAAACTTTCCAACAAATATTCTGGACCGTACAGAATAGTCAAAAAGTACGATAACGATTATACTTTTAAAATGGAAAACCCCGATAGTGGAAGAACTTACAAGGCGCATGTTAGCCGAATAAAAAGAGCCAAATTTCCAGAGAGATGGGTATCACATTCCCCCCTTTAGAGATTCGTCAGATGCAGAAAATGAGCCCCCTAAATCAAGATTGGCAGAGCTAAAACCCTTTAATTTTAAACAAGATTATTTTGAAGATGACAGTGATGAGGAAAACTTTGAAGAATTTTTTGCAATGAAAAATCTAGTTATTTCTAAGAAAAAATCCCTAATACCAGGATTTTTTCCTGAAATAAAAACACCAAAATATCCAAAAAGTTATTCATCGGCGAGGGCAGGAGAACTAGATTATACAATATCTCCAAAAACCCAATTTTTCCCCGATAGAATTTCGACCCAATGTCCCCCCAAAAGATTTCTAGATGATATGGTTTCCCCTGCAACACCAATAGAAAGGCCCCTGTCTTTACAGGAGGAATTAAACAGAGCTGTAGAAACCCCCGATATTACTGTAAAGAAAACTCCTCCCAAAGATTCAACTAAAACGAATCTGCGAGAAGCTATGGATTTCATAAATTTCCCCATAAAAACGAGTCAAAGTACATTGCCCGAGAATAAAACTCCCAAGGATGACCAGCAATGACAATATCATGATATAACTGTGTCCAAGGTCAAGCCCAAACAGTGGACTTCATGGAGGGAAACCCTAGTGCAAAAAATGCCCCATCCCCCTGAAGACATGGCATTCAAACAGTGGAGGAACCCCGCAAAAACTCTTGATTCCTCCCAAAGCTCTCAAGAATCTTTCAAATCCCCCGAGTTGAAAACTCAAGGCGAGGACTTAGAGAATAAACCATCTACTTCCAGAGGAGTAGAAATTTACGAAGGAAGGGCAGTTGATACCTCAAAAAGTGCCACCTCTAAAGGTTCTAATGCGGATTCGTCGGAAACCAGTTCCGAAGGGTCTGATGGCGAATCAGACCATCTAGTAGTTAAAGAAATAGGGAAATCAAGACCAACTTCAGCTGCTGCGCACGCGAAAGAGACAAAATTAAAAGGGCAAGAATTTTTGAAAAAACAATACAAAAAGTTTGATCTTATTTCGCTAGAAAAACCGAAAAAGAAAAAACCGCAAGAAGTCGAGGAGAAAGTAACGACACAATCGGGTAGAACTGTTAAAAACCCGATAGATGGAATTACACTTAATCAGTATAGGATTAAAAGATTTTAATGGATAAGTGTCATAAAGGAACGATAATTTAAAAACTTTTAATTTACGAGTAAAAATTATACAATTATAAAAGGGCCGTAGAGAAATTTTGTTCAACATATATCAGTTCCCGAAAACAAATTCTAATTAAAAAGCCTTATTGCATATAATTAATTCGAATGACTTCCTTTAATATAAAAAGTCTACCCGTACCATTCCAGTACGATGCATCCAGTCTAACTGAAAGAAGCCGTGATAGGAAGTACTAAGCGAGAAATATTCATACACCTTAGAAATGATCTTTGGTTATTTTCTGTTCCAAGAGAAACTGTTGGAACTTTGTCTTGTTGTAATAATACAGAAAGAATAGACCCAAGTTACAAAACAGAATTACTGTTACAAAATGTGGGTACGATAACCATAAAACAAGGGTGTCGACTAGTAACTAAAGAGTCAACTGTTCGAATGCCGTTAATTACCACGAGAACAAAAATAATAAGTCCCAAAATAACCAACTTCAAGGCAATTAACCTGCCGTACACTATTCCCAATATAGAAAACGAGGAAATGAAAACCTCGATATGGTCCAAAATAGAAAAGAATAAAGGGACAATAAAGCTTACAAAAATAAGAGAAGCATTAGATTCCCAGATTCCCCTATTTACAAATGAAGACCAGATATTAACGTATGTGATAATAGATACGGATTGTTCTCAACCAATTTCTGGTGGAACATACTACTGGCCGTTTGTTTCGTATTCGCGACTTCCCTGACCATAGGAACCCTATTGAGTTTTAATTACGGAAAAATCCTGAGACTAAAAATGCGAAAACCAAGAAAAGAACACGGGGAAACAGCTGAAATGCAGAAGTTAAACCCGGAACCCCATGAGAACGTCTAAGCCAAGAAAAAGGGAAGACATTAGAAAACAAGTGGGTGTAGAGGTCTTCACTCGTCCTTTCTATGTCTTGTTCCCTCATTGTAAGGTTGTTTACGTAAAACCGTGTGGCTATGACGCTGCAACATGCGTTTCTTAAACAGCACGGACGTGCGTGAACAATGCAGGCATTAAATATGTTGCAAGATTAGACGTCAAAATTAATCATGTAGAATAAACTCTGTTTAAATGATTATTTTAAATCTAATTTAAAATTAGCTAAGTGTTGAAAGAAGTTAAAATAAAGTGTATGTAGTAGTGTATATTAGAAAGCATAATAAGAGACCACACTTAAAGTTAAAGAATTAATCTTTTATATCGTCGTTAGGCTTTAACAACTTAGAAGAAACTTCTATGTATTGAATTTCCCAATGGGAACCTCACATATATATTTCAACCAACTTGATAAAAATTTCGTTTTGTGTACTAATATTAGTGTATTTATTTAACTCTGTCTCGTAGCGTAAAATTCATGTACCCAATCGATACGTGACTTATTTGTACTATGAGTATGTACTTTAAGGAACATGTGATTCTGCCTCGTTATTTTTATTACAGGAAGTGGATTGACACATCGGATATCGAGCATTACAATGAGTTGCCCAGTGCAGATACAACCTAGTAGCATCTATTTTCATCATACCTCAACCAACGAAGAGTACTCACCATACACTCCTGGTAATTTTCATCCCAGCTTCGTCTACGAAAACAACAGTTACCTTTGATCGTTGTTTCCACGACCATGAACCATATTACGTATCAGGTAACATTATATTTGAATCTCAGTATCCAGTGCATTATCGAACTATATAATCACATAAATTCTGAGAACCCCATCGATCAGTACAAGACATAAGTACATAAATATCGCCTTTGATAATCATTATGGGCACATATACCATATGACCGTATAGTTATGATATTTGATGACCCCAAAAACTATTTATGTGTCACAAACTTACGCGTCGAATCCCTTTCGGCCATTTCTCGGAATCCATCCTATCCCCTCTGTGTGGAAAGTTCATATCTCTGTTACCCCATAAATGTTACGAGATAATTTCTGAAAAATGGACCTGGAAACCAAAATTAACCCCAGTGACCAACCCCTCAGTGACAACATGCCCCTCCCACAAGTTGAAGACAATATTTTGAAGGAGTCACTATAGTTTGATGTCGACCTGTTCCAAATCCAAACTTCAATTCCCCCGTGATTAACCTAGGAATCACCGCAAAGGTTAATAGACGCAAGCCATGAGCTAACAATTTCATAAGGGACACAAATGAACAATTTTAGACGAGAATAAATTCTCTATGTGCCTCAAAATATCCCAATATAAACGCACTCCCAGTGTTCGACCCCTTAATGATAAGGCACCCTATGAACTATCAAAAAGCAGGTGAGAAAATAAACGCACTCCCAGTGTTCGACCCCTTAATGATAAGGCACCCTATGAACTATCAAAAAGCAGGTGAGAATGAACTCTGATAGCATATTCCCACACCTGTAGTTGGAAGCATCATTTCCCAGTTGACAATTAGAGAAAGCTTGTCGTGTGAACACAAACGTGCTTGAACTGTCCCATAAAAAACCATAACGTAAGTGCTTCAAAAATTTTGCCAAGACGAAAAGAGTGAAGGACAATAATTTACAACAGAAGGATTGAGTGCGCTAAAGAGACTCAAATGGTGATGAAATAGATGTGAATTTACATATGTTACTTCTTAATAACTTTATGTTAACTATATGTTACTCCCAATATCCTATCATTAACGTTGCGTAGCAAATATCCCCAGTGAAAGTGTTTTACTGTTACCAGTGAACATGGTAAACCCAATATTGTGTGTTTTAAATCATTCTTGTATGTAGTGTTAGATGTCCAGATAGAGTTATGTGTAGCGTTGTCGAGCATTTCATTTAATGTAGCGTAGATAGAAAGTAATGTGCCATATAGACAGCAAAAAAAAGGCCTTGTAAAAAGTGAATTCAAAAAAAATCTTATGTAAAGGTAGAATAGCCCCAACCTTGTTGGAAATGTAAAAGTAATCAGTGTTAGATATAGAAAAAAAATCTTTAGTATAGTAGCTAGCCTAGAACCATGAATAATCTTAGTCCGGTAGATGAATTTCAGATAGGGATGTAGAAAAAAAAAAGAAAAGCAATAGAGAAAATTTTTAGCACTCCTGAATAAGCCAAAATATAAACATGAAATAATACAATGTCAATTAAAATTATGTAGAATAAATAGTTAATAAATTGCGAACATTTCAAAAGCCCAAAGGCAAGGAAGTCATAATGACGGGACGTCATTAAATAATGGGAAGGGTAATATGTACCGTGAGTAAAATGCGATATATTTAAAAATACAAAAATAATTCCTTCTTTCTAAAGATAATTCCGACTTCCTCTAATTAAGATAAATCTAGTTTCAAAAAAGAAAAGTCCTTAATCAGCAAAGAGAAAAATTGCAGTCAGCCTCAGACAAAGAACGGCGCTATCCAAGCTTTGAATTTCGCCGAGAAGAGTGGTAATAAAAAAACTATAAAATGCAATGTTTTCGCAGGAAGTCTTAAGTGATAAGAGTGTGTGAACGTCTAAATCATCAGAAATAATTAAGACAGATTACTGGACGAAGGGTTCGCATCCTTGGGCCACTTGAGCCAATTGTGAGCCAGTTCTTACAGCGCAGGACAAAAAAACTACGTTTGATAGTGGGGTAAAAGTGCTTTTTAAAAGTATTCGTAAATCAGATTCAGGATCACTTAGAGCAGAACAATATTGGCATTCAGGCATTGCGATTCAAGTTATTATGCAGTCATTGTAGAGACTTGGTTATTATTGCCGTCATTTGAAGTGACCCATTGCTGTACACCTAAACATGTAAGTCTCAATAGAACCATTGCTTTTCTATTTTGTGTTTGTTTTATTTTATATATCTGTATCTAGTCTAGCGACAGGTAATTAGTTCGCATATCTCCAAGGCACGTTCCCAAGGAATCTGATCTCCAGATAGCTCGAGGAGAAGAGGTCACATTTATATGGCTACACCTTTTATTTTCTATCATTAATTGAGGGTGGCGTAGGCCTTGTTGGCACGATCTTTAGCGCTATAAGCGGCGCAATCGGAGAACTTATAAGGTGTAAGTTCACAGCTTCAAGGTTCGATATTAGATTTGACGCGGTCAATATTTATGACCACAATTAAGCCCAGTCCTTTCTTTTATAGCTACAAATCCCATTAATTGCTACAAATGACGCGGTCAATCTCCATTACTGCAATTAGGACGGCCATAAAACTTTTATCGCTACACTTTGAAGGAACTCAGCAATTTTTTTTTTAAGAAAAGATGAAAAGGAATTTTTCATTAATACTTGGTATGATTTGTATTGGTGAGAAATTCCATTTAGAAGTTATTTGAGAATCGCGAAATATAAAAACAAATTTAATCTTTTGGGCCAAAAATATTATATCAGTATTTCCAATGAACTAGTTATTTAATTGATCTTCTTTGTGACAACCCCGGACACCTGGTCAATAAAAGCATAATATAGAGTCAATTCAACTTTTTATCACCCATTTTTTCGGAGGATTTCACCGAATACCATCGAAAAACAGAAGAAGATAAGACATTAACTAGTGAGGGCGATCTTTTGGATACTGTTTTGACTTTTTTAAACTTTTTTACTCACCCAACGCCATTTCGCATGTTTTGCAGGTATATGCCACCTAGTTGTCTATGCATATATCCATGGTAAAGAACATGCTACTCGTAGATGTCTGATTAAAAATACATCAATTACCGTCTTGGGTCACATGATTTCCAGGTCCATGCTGTAATTTGCTTTTATCCTAATATATGTTTACTATAGTTTGCTGGATTTCCACGATTAGTCCCTAAAGTTGGATTAATTTATGAAATACTAAGGCAGGGTAACAAACAAAAAACAAACAGAAAAATTGTGTATATTTTTTCATAGCTTTAGCAATACGTTTTGAGTGACCTACCCTAAAAGAGGCCTTGAATCTACGCCCCTTCTCTAATGGAACTTAAAATTTTCCTAAATGTAGAAAAGCATAAATCTATCAGTTCGGTTCAATGCCTCAGATGGAAGTTTATAACAAAAACCTGATGGATAAGTTACCATTGTGCTAGATTATCAAAGATTAAATCTATTGGCAATCTAGATTGCCAAAGCTGAAATCTATCAGTTTGATTCAATGCTATAGATGGAAGTTTATAAGAAAAACACGATGGATAAGTTACCAATGTGCTAGATTGTCAAATTTTAAATCTATTGGCAATCTAAACTGTCGAAGCTAAATCTGTCAGTTTTATTCAATATTTCAGATGAAAGTTTATAACAAAAACCCGATGGATAAGTTACCAATTTGCTAGATTCTCAAAGATTAAATCTATTGACAATCTAGATTGTCAATATCAGTTTGATTCAATGCTTCAGATGGAAGTTTATATCAAAAACCTGATGGATAAGTTACCTAGATCGTGCTAGATTGTCAAATATTAAATCTATTGTCAATCTATATTGTCAAATCTTAAATATATAATTTTGATTCAATGTTTCAGGTGGAAATTTATAATAAAAACCTGATGGATAAGTTACCAATGTGCTATATTCTCAAAGATTAAATCTATTGACAATCTATATTGTCAAAGCTTAAATCAGTCAGTTTGATTCAATGCTTAAATCTACCAGTTTGATTCAATGTTACAGATGGAAGTTTGTAATAAAAACTCGATAGATAAGTTACCAATTTGCTAGATTCTCAAAGATTATAAGTGGCTAATTCGGATATTTTTGAGGAAAAGAGCATCTTATTATTGGTAGACAGTTGTCAAATATCTATTTCACCTTGAAAAACGACTATTGCTATTTAGAGAGTCAAGTAGCAAGTAAAATAATTGCATCCACAGGATAGGAGACAACAGTTATTCGCACCATGTTGGAGAAGTTGGAGCCCATGTGAAGAAAGATCAATGGTACTCAGACAGAGGTTTAAATCCTATCCTAAAGTACGAATGCCAAGGTCACAAAGATTTAGTGCGATTTTCAGCTGTCCGGAAAGATGCAGTGAATCTGTACTCATGACTGAGACTTATAAAAACAAAAAAAGAAGAAATTACTCAGCTGGAGGCAGATAATGTGGGAAAACATTGTACAATTTTGAGCCCTCCACCAAATCATCAGCATAGAATTCTTGTAATAAAAGATGTTATTTCAATATTTTGTCCGTTAATGCCATTTCTAAGCCTGAAAGAGTCTGTTATGAAGGCTGCATTCCAACTGAAAGAGACTAATGGTATTTGGCCTGTGATTTTTCAATTTGCAAACGCGTTTTTCGGCGGTCAGTCTTGAGATCAGTTATCGTCTTAGGAGAGTCAATTTAGCCATAAGCTCTGGGTATACTGAGAACAAGCGATCCTTGTTATAGATTGAGATCGTTTTTGGAGACAGATAGATAAAATATCAAATCTGCTGAACTGGAAGGTGGTAAATTGACGATGGAAAATAACGTTTTTTACATGATTTTTAGTATAGTGTTTTGATTGCAATAGTACTGCCCCTTGACTTTCCGGATGTAAACCCTCTCTTGCCCTCCAATAAAAATGGTGGAAATAGGCCCCTAGGAAAGGATGCACTAGTTAGGCCGTCGGAGTATAGCTAAATACAGGGGAGCCAATTCAGAAAAAATTGGAGCAATTTGGAAAAGTTTATTTTCAGGGAGAGGGGATTTATTGATTTTTTAATGTCTTCAATGATAGTATCAAAAATGGCGTTTTTCGATGAAGATACCCAAAAAGGTATTTTTTAAATCTAGGGTGTGACAAAAAAATCTAGGAGGTATAAGCCCCCTGACCTCCAATTGACACCTCTGGCTCAAAAGATGGTAAATAGATATATGGCCTCTTAGCGTGGCAATGAAGGACTGAGCATACCTAGCTTTAGTCATGTAAGCAAACTTACTCGAGACTGCGTAATTTCATATAATATCCTGAATAGTAATAATGCTAGTCCAGTTCTACATAAAATTATAACTGGAGAAGTAATTCCAGATGGTTAGGAAAAGGCTGGTTGTGGTAAATTAGCTGAAATAAATCTAGGGCAGTGAAGAGTATACAAGGTTTTCCCATAGGAAAAATTCGTCGGTAGAAAAAGGGTCGGTGTAACTAAAGGATTAGAATTTTGTATATTTAGCAGAGACATGGCTAGAAAAGATATTATTTTTCCGGGATATTAGTATTATGATAGCTACAAGAAATGGTTACAAAATGTTAGATTTATGGAGGGGTATCAATATTATCATGTGAAAATTGTATTAAAAATAAACTAGTCTTAAACATAAATCTGTCAGTGTTCCCATGAAGATTTTAGAGGTGTCCCTGCAAACCTCCAGTTATGGATTTTGTAAGATTAAGACTGCAAAGGCCAATAGTCTCCATTTCCCCAAAAAAATGAACATTACACTATAGTACGACTAGCCAATGGCCTATCGGTGTCCCTCAAGAGGAGCATACCGATGTAGGACTTACAATCTCTTTTTTCCTTTTTGGAAGACCCTTTGCTGGTGGTATCAAGGTTTCTGCATCGTTTTCCGCCATTCGAGAACCCACAAGCTTCAGTGTGGCTTGGTCAGGCAACTACAATCGGGCCTAAAAACAAAGGAGAGAGTCAACCACTACTTATCAGCCCTCAGTGGCAAGCACCACTTAGTCCTCAGAACTGAGACTAGCAAGATAATACGTTTCTCTAACCTAACCTTGAGTTAATCCTCAGTTGATCTTTTCTTGCACCATAGTCGGCGCATCATATGCTTTCTGCGCTTTTACAACAGTTTATTTGTCACGCCCTCGGGCATACTTGAGTAAAGCCTAAATATTTTTTTATCTAGGGATTTAGCCAGTTGATAAGTGTTATAAAAGAATATATTCTCTTCCTTAAAAAGTCTATATCAATACACACTTCAGCCATGGTTGTTCTGAAATCCAATTCTCGAATAAAAATACTGATAAGCAGTAGCTGGCTATATACACCTGCCCCTTTAACATTAGATACATTAAAATTAGGGGATGGGTGGACGATCCCGTCATAAGTAATATAATCCTAAACATGATATTAAATGGACGGAACCCAACTAAAAAAAAAATGTTAAATCTCGTTAAACTCATTTCGGTTATTCGGTTCCCGGGTCGGTTCTCAATGGATTTTAAACGTCGGTGCTCAGGAAAATTAATAAAAGTAATGTAAAAAACATGATAGTATATGATAAGGTATCGATGAGATAATTAGATGTAAAAACAGTTTTGCTACAAAAGCATAAGTCAAAGGCGTATATGGAATAAAGCTAGGAACAGATATTTTTTATATAGTGCTTCCAACCCCCCTTCTCTTTATCCAAAAGCAACTAAAGAAAAGTAAAAGTCATAAAAAACACGTTTGATGCATAGCATCAATGATTCCTCTAACTATCGAAAAATGCAGGAGCAAATTCTCACAGGCCCCTCCCCTCAGAACTCCGTTACAAACAAAAATTATCAAAACTAAATAGACAACAAAAATAAAACAAACATAAATTACTGTATATGTTCTGAGGGCTGCCATCCCCGTAAGTTCTCCAAAGTAGTGAGTACCCCGATACTCCGACGGGTACATCCACATATATGGAGGACAATTGGACTCTGGCTAGAACACCAAATATTATTATGACCATGAATATTTTTAAAAGAGAACTAGATCTTAAAATAGCCTGTGACGCTAGGCATACATCAAATAGAAATTCTAATTTGTTTCTTCAGAAATTTTGACCTACTTTACAGAGAGGCAATAGAATTTTCTCAGAATATGAAACAAATATTTAAAGTGGGAAGGTCGACATGTGATTGAAGCGTGCATTATTGTTAGAATTTTCATCATTGTTATTTATTCCTAAATGTAATATAAGGAAAGTAAATCTCAATCAAAACATCAAGGAATATAATGCAACACCGCCATGTGAGACTGCACCTCCAATATCTACTTAGCCGATAAAGCTGAGGGGTTGGAGAAACATGTAGTCATTCAAATTTTGACGAATTATAGTGCACGTAAAACATTCTATTGTGCTCACATAACTGGATGTCAAACCTGGTGAGGCTAAAACCACTTTGAGATGTCGTCTGCTGAATTAATCCAACTAAAACCCGGTTAGATCCTCTTTGCCTTCATCTTATGGTACTTGTCTATTGTTGTGACCGCACTCAAGTTCTTGATCTGAGTAAAGCTGATTTCTGTGTCTGCATGCAGAGATAATTAGCTTAGTCTAAATTAGATAAACTACTTTAAAGGTACATTGTAATTAATTATCTATTGAATCACATACCAACAATAGGTAAATCTGAGGGAATGGTGACTCCTTTAAGAAATAAATATTGTTTTGGATGGATGCCTTGACAATAATTATTTAAACTTCCGAAGAGAGAAGGGGTTCAAATTTTTATCGCATGCCAACAAAAGGTAAATCTGAGGGAATGGTGACTCCCTAAGTGATACATTTTTTATTTGGGTAGGATGAAATCGATTTTATATTTTTGCCATCCATACCTCAACTACCAAGGATCCCAACAACCAAGGAACCCATCTCCAAGGGCCCCAATACCCTTTCCACAACTTTTTGGCCACTCCCCCATTTTTATACTTTTTCTGAAGTTTAATTTTTTTTCTTTTTTTGAACTTTTATTTTTTATTTTTTATAATTTTTTACTATAGAGATTTTTTCAACTTTTTTCTTACATGTCTTAAAATGACATGAAATATACTTAAAACTAAAAAAAAATCACATTTAATATTTTCGAAATACAGGGTGAGAATGATATAGATATGTTAATCGTGACTTTTACTATTAGAAAAATAGTGTTTGTAGTAGCACTTTTCTTTTTTTTTTACTTAGAATATTTTGGACTTGGAAAATTTCTCAACTTTTTTAACATTTTATTTCTTTATTTATACGGCTGTATCAATCGTACTATATGGTTGCTCATTGACACTACGCGGCTGTCCCAGTGGGGCTCTATGGTTGACTATCGACACTACCTAGTTTATTGCATGTATTAACCAAGTAATTTTCGTACATTGGAAGGAAAACCTGCATCATGTTTTTTTTTTAAGTGAAAATGAAATATTCGAAGAAAGTGCTTGCATATGATAAAATAATAGTTGCGCTGAATTCTGACAAGGAGAAATATTTGACCTATGAAACAAGCATTAATGGGGATCTTATTGGAAATGTATGCGTGCATTGTCATGACAGCGAGGAGCAAAGTTTCTTTGGAGTACCGACACCATTCAACATTGCTGATGATGGATATGCGAGAGTGAGATGTTCAGAGATGATATCACTCAAAGAGAATGCCAACATAAAAATAACAGTTGATGAAGAAGGGCATCTTCTTGCTCATGGTTCTGGTAACATGTTACATATTGATAGATCCTAATACCATGTTTATGGTATTAGTATTCAAATGAAAGCAAAGAGAAAAAGAAAGGCCAACTTCTGTACTAATATCAAAAACCATATCTTGTCTACGTGCCTGAACTGTTATCTGTGTAAAAATAATGTGATAATAGACACTGAAATCGCTAGCAAAATAAAAAGGGCATCGGCAGACAATATCACTAATGAATATAAAGATGAACTTACCGAAAATAAAGCGCATTTGAACATTGTTACTACCATTGATCATACACCAACAGATAAAGTCAAGGAACACAGTAATACAAAAGACGAAACGCATATTGAACCTGTAGCTGACACCACAGTAAAAATTGTGAATGACTTGAAATGGATTAATGTTTATTCTATTGGTGAAGAACTCAGAGAAGACAATAGCTACACTATCAAGAGACAACATGATGAATTATTTCATGAAACAGATTCAAAATGTCCAAAGTTGTCCAATGATATTAATAATGTATAATAGAGTATATAACATATTTTTATGTTAATATTCTACATGTCGTTACTTCAATGAAAATATTTTATGCATTACTTTGTTATGTGACTATTATTTTTAGGGTACGCTATCATTTCAAACGTTTAGAATGTTTATTAAAAAGTTGGAGGTGTATGAAAAGGAATTCCAGAGACACAAATACTATTAACAGACTCATAAGTCTTTTAATTGATGACTGACTATCAAAAATCAATAAAAAAACCATTTTGAATCGAACCAATTCAACTACTTGATAAATTTAAAGTCTTTAAATTGATGACTGAATATTAATAATTAAAAAAAAAATACTTTTGCATAGAACAAATTCAAATACTTGGTAAATTCCAAGTCTTTTATTTGATGAGTGAATATAGAAAATTATTAAAAAAGTACTTTTGCATAGAACAAACTCAACTACTTGATAAATTCCAAGTCTTTTAATTGATGAATAAATATAAAAAATTAATAAGAAAAGACTTTTACATAGAAAAAACTCAACTACTTGGTAAATTCCAAGTACTTTAATTGGTGACTGAGTATTAAAAAATTAATAAAAACGCACTTTTGCATAGATGAAACTGAGCTACTTGATTAATTCCGAGTCTTTTAATTGATTAAATAAAAAAAACAAGTTTTTTTTAACTGAAAGTAAGGAACGACGTTAAAACTTAAAACGAACAGAAATTATTCCGTATATGAAAGGGGCTGTCCCCTCCTCAACGCCTCGCTCTTTACGCTAAAGTTTTTTATTGTTTAAAAAAATAAGAGTTGTGAGAAAGTCAAACTTTAGCGCTGAGGAGGGGACAGCCCCTTTCATATACGGAATAATTTCTGTTCGTTTTAACTTTTAACGTCGTTCCTTACTTTCAGTTAAAAAAACTTGTTTTTTTATTTAATTTTTGGACGTTTTTGAATTAATGCAGGTTTTGATTTCGGCTCACCGTACATGAATAATTAAAACAAAATTTGCATATTAATTTTACTTTTATTTGGTTAAAAGGCTTTTTCGAAACTTGTTTAATTTTATTTACGAACGTTTTATTAGTAATAAATATACGTAACTTACGAATTAACTTACGTAACGATCTTCAATATTCATATATTTTTAATACGTATATTAGGGGGCTCGCCCCCTAGTCAATACCTCGCTTTTTAAGCTAAAGTTCGAATTTCGTTCCAATTGTTCAAAAATGACCCCTTAATCACAAAGGCTGTTATTTAGAATAAATAGCTCTTATGAAAGTACCAAGAAATCTTTGGCTTAAAGAGCCAGGTATTGACTAGAGGGTGAACCCAATCATACACGTAATATTTTCTGTTCGTTTTAAGTTTTGATGATGTTACTCCTTATTTTCAGTTGTAAAACTTGTTTTTTTTATATTTAATTTCTTATCTTTTTTTAAATAATGCTGGGAAATCCAGCGCCCCCTTCATAGCAATGTCCCTTCCCCATGAAAACTTCCTTCATGGAAAGATCTTCCCAAATAACCCCCGACCCGCCCTTCCCCCTACTAGCAGAAAAAATCATCCCTGAAAACGTCTGTATACTTCCTAATAACCAATACTATATGTTAACAATGGGTAAAGATCAAAACTTTCAGCCCTTCCCCCCGGGACTTCGGGGGATTAAGCCATCCTAAAGGACATACTTATTATATTTTCAACCATGCTGAACAAAATGGCAATCTCAAAATTTTGATCAGGTGACTGTGGGAAAAAAATGAGCGTGGGAGGGGGCCTAGTTGCCCTCCATTTTTTTTTGGTCACTTAAAAAGGGCACTAGAGCTTTTCATTTCCGTTCCAATGAGTCCTCCCACGATATTCTAGGACCACTGGGTCGATACGATCACCCCTGCGAAAAAAAAAACAAAACAAAAAAACAAATAAACACGCATCCGTGATCTTCCTTCTGGCAAAAAATGCAAAATTCCACATTTTTGTAGATAGGAGCTTGAAACCTCTAAAGTGGCGTTATCTGATACGCTGAATATGACGGTGTCATTTTCATTAAGATTCTATAACTTTTAAGGGGTCTTTCCCCCCTTTTTTCGAAAATCAGCCAAATTTTCTCAGGTGCGTAACTTTTGATGGGTAGGACTAAACTTGATGAAAATTATGTATTTGAACTCAGCATTAAAATCTGATTCTTTTGATGTATCTATTGGTATCAAAAATTCGTTTTCTAGAGTTTCGGTTACCATTGAGCCGGGTCGCTCCTTACTTACAGTTCATTACCACGAACTGTTTGAAAGACTGAGCATCAAAAACTAATAAGAAAACACTTTTGCATAGAACAAACTAAACTACTTGGTAAATTTCAAGTCTTTTAATTGATTACTGAGAATCAAAAATTAATAATAAAACACTTTTGCATAGAACAAATTCAACTACTTGGTAAATTCCAAGTCTTTTAATCGGTGACTGAGTATCAAAATTAATAAGAAAATCCCTTTTACATAGAAAAAACTCCACTACTTTGTAAATTCAAAGCCCTTTAATTGATGACTGACTATAAAAAATTAATAAGAAAATACTTTTGCATAAAACAAACTCAACTAACTGGTAAATCCCACGTCTGAATAGATGACTGATTGTCAAAATTAATAAAAAAGCACTTTTACATAGAACAAATTCAACTGCTTGGTAAATTACATCTCTTTTAATTGATGACTGGGTATTAAAAATCAACAAAGCAAGTACTTTTGCACAGAACAAACTCAGATGACTGAGTATCAAAAACTAATGAGAAAACACTTGTACATAGAACAAACTCAGATACTTGATAAATTCCAAATCTTTTAATTGGTGACTGAGCATCAACCATTAATAAGAAAAAACTTTTTGCATAGAACAAACTAAGTTACTTGATAAATTCCAAATCTTTAAATTGATGACTGAGTATCAGAAATTAATAAAAGAGTACTTTTACATAGAACAAACTCAGCTACTTGGTAAATTCCGAGTCTTTTAATTAATGACTGAATATCAAATTAAAAAAACACTTTTTAATAGAATGAACTTAACTATTTGGTAAATTCAAAGTCTAATAATATGGGACTGAGCAACAAAAAAAAAACACTTTTACATAGAACAAACTCAACTACTTGGTCAATTCGAAATCTTTTGAGTGATGACTGAGCATGAAAAATTAATAAGAAAATACTTTTGCATAGAACAAACTTAACAACTTGGTAAATTCCAAGTCTTTTAATTGACGACTGAGTATCAAAAATTAATAAAAAGTACTTTTGCATAGAACAAATTCAATTACTTGGTATATTCCAAGTCTTTTAATTGGTGACTGAGTATCAAAAATCAATAAAAAAGAGTACTTTTGCGTCAAAAAAATTCAACTACTTGGTAAACTCCAAGTCTTTTAATTGATGAGTGAAATATCAAAATTTATAAGAAAATACTTTTGCATAGAACAAACTTAACAACTTGGTAAATTCCAAGTCTTTTAATTGACGACTGAGTATCAAAAATTAATAAAAAGTACTTTTGCATAGAACATATTCAACTACTTGGTAAATTCCAAATCTTTTAATTGATGATTGATCATTAAAAATCAATAAAAAAGTACTATTGCATAGAACAAACTCAGCTACAAGAGAAATTCCAAGTCTTTTAATTGGTGACTAAATATAAAAAATTAATAAGAAAATACTTTTGCATAGAACAAATTCAGCTACTAGATAAATGCTACTGAAGTGCTACTACAAACATTATTTTTATAATAGTAAAAGTCACGACTAACATCTCTGTCATTCTCATTTTGTATTTTTAAAATATAAAATGTGTTTTTTTGTTTTAAATATATTTCATGTCATTTTAAGACATTTTAAGTAAAAAAAAAGTTGAAAAAATACATGTTAAAAAATAATAAATAAAAGTTAAAAAAAAGTCGAAAAAACTGAACTTATAAAAAAGTATAAAAATGGGGGGAGGGACCAAAATGTTGTGGGAGGGGGTATTTGGGCCCCTGGAATCTGTGGTCCTTGTTGGTTGGGATCCTTGGTGGTTGGGGTTTGGATGGCAAAAATGTAAAATCGATTTCAACATACCCAAATAAAAATATATATTCCTTAGGGAGTCACCACTCCCTCAGATTTACCTTTTGTTGGTAAGCGATTAAAATTTCAACCCCTTCTCTCTTCGGAAATTTAAATAATTATTGTCAAGACATCACTATGAAAAAATGTGTATCTCTTAAGGGAGTCACCATTCCCTCAGATTTACCTATTGTTGGTACGTGATTCAATAGATAATTAATTAAAATGTACCTGCACAGTAGTTTATCTCACTGAGACTAAGCTAATTATCTCTGAATGCAGACACGGAAATCGGTTTTACTCAGTTTAAGAACTTGAGTGTGGTCACTACAATAGACAAGTACCATAAAATGAAGGCAAAGAGGATCAAACTGGGGTTCTAGTCGTATTCATTCAGCAGACGACATCTCAAAGTGACTTTTAGCCTCACCAGGCTTGACATCCTGTTATGTGAGCGCACTAGAATGTTTTAAGTGCCCTATAGTTCGTCAAAATTTGAAAAAACTTTATGTTTCCCCAACCCCTCAGCCTTATCGACTAAGTAGATATTGAAGGCACAGTTTCACATGGCGGTGTTGTATTATATTCCTCGATGTTTTGATTGAGATTTACTCTCCTTATAATACATTAAAAAAGTAATGACAATGATAAAAATTCTAAACAATAATACACGCTTCAATCACATGTCGACCTTCCCACTTTAAATATTTGTTTCATATTCTGAGAGAATTCTATCGCCTTTCTATAAATTAGGTCAAAATTCCTGAAGAAACAAATTAGAATTTCTTTTTGGTGTACGCCCAGCGTCACAGGCTATTTTTAGATCTAGTTCTCTTGTAAAAATATTCATGGTCATAACATTTGGTGTTCTGGCCGGAGTCCAATTGTCTCCCATATATGGATGTACCCGTTGGAGTATCGGCGTACTCACTACTCTCCAATCTGTTAGTAAGATTTAGCATAGCTTTATTGGGAATACAATTAATATCTATGAGATGTTGAAAATTTACATAAAGAGTGGAGGGCTTAGCGCCACGGCATCTCCACTAATACAAAATAATAGTTTCTATTCTTTTTAATTATTGGTGTAATTTCACTCAGCTTTGAAACAAACTGCATTTGAAACAACTAATTTGTTTTACGATCATAAGAACTAATGTACTTAAAAATTTAGTCGAGTAATAAGCTTTAAATGTATCAGTATAACCAAGGAGCATACTGGGATCAAGTATACTGAAGGAATGTAAAATTTTGGGAAAATTCACTTCTAGGGACCTAAAAAAGGAGGGAAAAAAAGGAGACTTTTAGGTTCCTCTCTAAAAGGGAGGGACCTAAAAAGGAGGGAAGGGAGGGAAAGGAGGATGTAAATAGAGACATTTGTTGGCCGTAACCCCTCAAAGTTGAAAACGAATATAATGTGTTAAAGGTAAAAATTGGTTGGCATATATTCAAATATATGCCTACCAAAAACTGCCTATCAAATATATGCCTTCCAAAGGAAGAAGAAAATGACTGTTTTCCTACTTTAGCAATTGAGATAAATAAGCACTTTAGCAAGGTCTTGAACCTTACTCACCTTTCCAATCACCTAGGACAAAGTAGTATTACACAACAATCAGCGAAATAGAAGTATCCATATTCATGAAAATTATCATTAATAAATGTAAACCGACCTGAAACTACAAGCAAAAGCATCTCAAACCTAAGGAAATATTCAGAGGCGCCATTTCAGCCAAACCTTAGGGTGGGCAAGCAATCGACATGGGCCCCGAAGCCGGCTTGTATATAAAAAAAATTGCCTCTAGCTTTATCCGAAAAAAAAACTGCCTTCCGTGGGAGTTACCGTAAAAATTAAGGAAATTGTCTCAATTGCTTTGCCTTTCCTTCTTTCGCTCTTATGCCATAGGTTCGGAAAAGGCCAGATATCTGAAGAAAGCGGAAACGATATGTGCGATGTTAAAAAAATAGCCGTTTGGGAATCTTCCACTTTTCCGAACCTATAACTTGACGAAAGCCGAACCTCTGTAGAAACTCACGCTTTGACTAAAGTATATTCTGTAGCCGAATTCTTCAGCTCGCTGCTTACAGTAAATACTTTAGTCCAAGTCGGAGTCACGCTCCGGCTATGACGATGCAAAACTTGGCACGATCAAGTATATTTACAAAATCAAAAAATACAACAAAATTTTGAAACAGATCATTGAACACTCAAGGCAACAAGGGGAACCGTCGTGGTTTCATCTTCGCAAAGTCGTCAACAAGCTGGTCGAAATCCAAGTTTTTAACTAAATCCTTCTCTGCAAAGATCAAAAGCAGGTGACTAAGACGATCGTCTCCTGTGGTCGAACGCAGATAGTTCTTCACTATTTCCAGCCCAGAAAACAAGCGTTCATTGCTGGCTGTCGTGACAGGAAGTGTGGCAGCAATATGAAGAACTTAATAATTTCTGAATAAGCCACTGGAAGTGTCTGGATATTATCGATGACGTCCATGAAGTTCTTCGGCTTTGCCTCCTCCTAGAGCGAAAACCGCTTGGCAATACCAGCTTGGGCCTCAAGAAGAATCTGGTCAATGTCCATTTCAGAATAAAATTCAGAGAATTGCTTGAGGAGCCCTGCATCCATGTAGAGCTGGGGTCCAGAGCTTCGAGTGTACTGAGCACTGGAAGGTTATCTGTAAACCGTCTGTCGAATTCCGCAATCAGACGATCTACAGTCTCCAGGTACTCTCTTTTCAGTTCTTCCGCTAGAGTTGGAGCTCTATTGTCGGATTCAACAAAGTTTTTTCCTAACTTCGAAGTGGTCATGAATTCTTTCAGGTGTTTGACAATTTTTTGGGTTCTTCTAGGTCGTCCCTTCTGCCCCGTAGAGGAGGATCCGGTCGTGGGTCCATTCACGTCAGGTACTTCAATTTCAAGACCTTCAGCAAACTCTTTTGCCTTCTCCAAAAGCGATGCAAATGAAGTGTCAGAGCGCAGTTCAGCTATTTCCTTCCTTGTTGCTTGAATCAAGGTGCGGGACCCAGATATTACCAGATCAACTGCCTGAAGCTGCTCAGAAAGGGAGTTTGTCGTCCACAGAATTGCTTCCATATAGAGCAACTGGAATATAACTGTGAAAGGTTCCATTTTTCTCTGGAGCCCAGCTGCTTCTGCTCGAGCTTCATTATCAGCTCCCTCGCTGACTGCAGACAGTACAGCCAGAACACATTCATATCGGAGTCTTATCTTTGATATTGATCGATACCAGTATGACCATCTTGTCGCAGCACTCCTTTCTAATTCCAGGACTGGCAGTTGAGTAGCCTTTTGGGACTCGACAAAAAGCTGATGTCTGGTGTTCCTGTTGCAAATGAACGTGTAAAGATTTTGGACTAACGAAAAAAAAAATGAGCCAACAGTCCCAACACCTTCAAAGCAGTTTGCAATGACAAATTTAGTCTGTGCGCATGGCAATGAATGTATATTGTTTGTGGCGCTTTCGCTCTCAGTCGCGCTTGAACACCAGAGAAGGGCCCGCTCATCACGCTTGCTCCGTCGTAGCACTGAGCAACACAATAGTTCCAGTCGAGACCAAGTTTCGCCACTGTGTCGTGAATGAAGCTGGCTAAAGTCTCAGCATCCAGGCTTTTCATATGGTAGCATCCTATTGGTCTTTCTCGTACTTTTCCCTCGTCGAAGTACCTCAGAAGAATGGCGAGCTGTTCTTTCTTCGAATTATCTTTTGTCTCGTCGACAAGAACAGCAAAGTATTTGGCACGCTTAACTTCTTGCACTATTGTAGACCGAAGCCTAGATCCGATAACTGAAATTAGATCGTTCTGGTATCCGTGGGACGTATAGTGGCTGTATCGTCTTTGTAGCTTGTTGAAAAGCGGGGGAGAATACTCGGCGAGTAGATTGCAAGTTTCGACGAAATGTCCTTTGTTTGCCGAAGATTCAGTCTCATCGTGGCCGCGAAAGGCTGTACCCAGTCGCCCCAGTAGGGCCGCTACTTTCAGTAAAGCCTTTACGTGTTCCCTGTTTTCATTCATCTCCTTATTCCTGTCCGTTGACAAAACAGATGCGATGGGTTGCATCTCCTTGGCTTGTATAGCTTTGAAATTCGTCCACGAAACTGCACTGTCCCTGTGGCGGTCACTTTTCGCATGCTCTTCTAGAATGCTTGAGATGTCTTTCCATCTTCTAACGACGGTCTGCAAGTTATGAACTATGTCTAATGTTTACATATAATATTGGTTATGGGGAAGTATACAAAAGTTTTCAGGGCAAATTTTTCTGGTAGTTGGGGAGGGGGTCGGGTTTTACATGGGAGGAGCTTTCCGCGGTGGAAGGAACATTGCTATGAAGGGGGCGTCGGATTCCCAGCATTATTTAAAAAACAATAAGAAATTAAATAAAAATGCAATTTTTCAACTGAAAGTAAGGAGCAACACCAAAACTTAAAATAAACAGAAATTAATACGTACATGATTGGGTTCGCCCCCTAGTCATTACCTCGCTCTTTGCGCTAATTTTTTTTTTAGTTTCATCACAGCTATTTATTCTAATTAACGGCATTTGTGGTTAAGGGGCCATTCTTAGAAAACTGGAAGAAAATTTGAACTTTGGCGTAAAGAGCGAGGTATTGACTAAGGGTTACGTAAGTTAATTCGTAAGTTACGTCAGATCAAAAGTACGCGAAAGCCATTTAGCCAAAAAAGTAAAATTAATATGCAAATTTCATTTTAATTATTCATGTACGGTGAGCCAACATCAAAGCTGTATTAATTCAAAAACGTTCAGAAATTAAATAAAAAAAACAAGCTTTTTAACTGAAAGTAAGGAGCGATATTAAAACTTAAAACCAAGAGAAATTATTCCGTATATGAAAAGGGCTGTCCCCTCCTCAAATACATATATATATATATATATATATATATATATATATATATATATATATATATAATATATATATATATATATATATATATATATATATATATATATATATATATATATATATATATATATATATATATATATATATATATATATATAAATATATATAATATATATATATATATATATATATATATATATATATATATATATATATATATATATATATATATATATATATATATATATTATATATATATATATATATTATATATATATATATATATATATATATATATATATATATATATATATATATATATATATATATTATATATATATATATATATATATATATATATATATATATATATATATATATATATATATATATATATATAATATATATATATATATATATATATATATATATATATATATATATATTTATATATATATATATATATATATATATATATATATATATATAAATATATATATATATATATATATATATATATTATATATATATATATATATATATATATATATATATATATATATATATATATATATAATATATATATATATATATATATATATATATATATATATATTATATATATATATATATATATATATATATATATATATATATATATATATATATATATATATATATTATATATATATATATATATATATATTATATATATATATATATATATATATATATATATATATATATATATATATATATATTAAAGTGATTCCACTATGCTTTCCCTCCTTAATGTGGAAAAGTATAGTAAAAATTAATTATTTTCTATGCATTTTGCTATGCATCACTCTTTTTTTAACAAGCATAACCGTAAATCAAATAAATGCTGACGAAAGCAAGAAACGGGGAAACATATGGGAATAATACAATTCGTCTATCTATACATCTGCGTATTAGAGAGGCTGGGAGGTAAGTATAGCGAAATCGATTTCAAAGTTTGATAACTACAATTTTTGCATATTATAAAAATAGGAACTGTCTTATTAACATATCTCCTCTTCAATAGCCTCAATTTTAGGCTTATACTATATATATTACTTTATAGTATCATAAACTAAGTAAATATATATAGTATTTATGTATAATATATATATTTACTACTATATGTATATATAGGTACTTATGCATTATGCGGTACCCACCGCTATATACTGTATAAGGAAACCAGACATGGAGACCCGTCGGTAATTTTTTCGTAGTTCGTATTATTGACATACGAATAACGTAAACATATCGCTCGATTCTTTTTTTTATGCTTTTTCCAAATAGAAGAATCATTTTTGTCGGATATGAAATTTACCCCCACCCCTATTCTAATTCAGGGTATATGTTTGCACATTAAGGGGGGGGGGGGAGTGTAAATTGTATTTCTGATGTAAATGGGAGGTAAAATTAAACTTAATCCCCACCCCCCGCCCATCCCCTAATGTGCAAATATATGCCCTGAATTAGTATATATAGGGGTGGGGGTAAAATTCATTTCCGACAAAAATGATTATTATATTTAGAAAGAACATAAAAAAGGCATCGAGTGGTATGTTTACTTTATTCGTAAGTCAATAATATGATTTGCGAAAAATTTACCTATACTTATATATATATATATATATATATATATATATATATATATATATATATATATATATATATATATATATATATATATATATATATATATATATATATATATATATATATAATATATATATATATATATATATATATATATATATATATATATATATATATATATATATATATATATATATATATATATATATATATATGTAATTGAGCTATATCACCTAACATTAAATTTTTACTTACTTAAGTTTCTCTCAGCTCCTTTCCCGTGATGAAAATTTTCAAACTGAAGGAATGTACCCCGGGTGTTTGACAACTTGGCTTTAGTTTTGATTTCAGACCATCAACAATCGAAAGGTTTAATTTTGTTAACTTTTCATTGAGATTTTTGTGTGACGTTTGGAAGCCGGAAGTAAGTTTATATGAAAAAGGCGACAGCTTGTCCTTTATCTTGACCGTGCCCAGTAAAAATCAGGGCAATAATACCATTTATAGGTGAAAGAATTTTGAAGGCATTTTCAGAAAGTTTGCTTCAGGGAAGAGCAAGCAACCCCGGAAAATAAATACAGAGCTTAAAAAATAAGTAGATATAAGTCTTAGCACTCATTTGGTGACGAATGACATTTTTTTATGAAAGTAATTTGTTTTACGTAATAATTTTGGAAAATGTGTCCACTTTATGTCCCAAATGTGTCCATTTTTTGCCCTATTATGTCATTATATCCAGGCACATAGAAATATGTCCTTTGGACATAAAACATGTCCAGTTGGCAACCCTGTGCACGACCCAGTTGCACTATTAATCTCACTATTATCTAAGTTAATCTACATATAAATGTAGCAGTTTCAAAATTTTGACTAATTGCTAATTGTAATTTTGTTCCTGTATATTTTGTAAAAGAAAAAAAAAGGCCTTTTTGGGAGGAAGCTTGGGCCCCCCAGAAAAATTAGGGTGGGCAATGGCCCACCCCTGCCCCCTCCCAAATGGCGCCCCTGGAAATATTCCCAATTGACCACCTCACATCAAACTTTTCTGTTAAAAAAAACTTATTTAAAGATTTGCATTCGTTTGCACATTTGAATTCCTAGAAAACTTTTCAAGGACCCTTGAACCTCATACCTACCTAGTTGTTAACAGGCCTACCAATTGTTAGGCCAATATAAGTTCTCGGTTTTGACGGAAGGGACAGGTTTAGTCCATTGAAATGTCTCTGCCCACTCCACCATTAATTACACCGGCCCCACAGCCTGAAAACAGGATAGACAGATATATTAATTTTTCATATAACAGTGCAATAATCACACAACAATCTACAAATCTTCACAAAAACTCCATGGTCTGTAGGAGGGGGCCATCAAATATGTAGGGAGAAATATAAACCCTCCATTTAGAAAAAAAATCATCAACGGAAAGAGGGTGTATGTCACCCCTTAAAGACGAAAACGATCATAAAGTAAACAATTTTGCAGGATTAAAGGTAAAACTTTTCTACTGAAAAGATTTATTTAAATATTTGCCAACCCCAAAAATAGTGGAAGTGTGCATTACTGGAAAACTTTCCAGACACCCTTGAGCCTCATTTCTAGTTAGGTGTTAACTGGCTTAGCTGTTGTTATGCCAGTATAAGTTACTAGTTTTGATGATTGTGTTTTGTCCACTGAAATCTTTCTGCCCACTCCACTATTAATTACAGAGACACCATAGCTTGAAAACAGGTAGAAATATAATCCCTCCTTTCAGAAAAAAAAATATATAAGTGGAAAGAGGGCGGCTGTCGCCCTTTAAAGACGAAAACGGTCATAAGTACAACATTTTGCAGGATTGAAGGTTGTTAAAAAAAAATTATTTAAATATTTGCCTACCAAAAAATAGTTCTATTTTTGCATTAATGGAAAACTTTTGAACTTTTTATCTAGCTATTTGTTACCAGGGGTAAAGCCAGAATTCCACTTTAGACGGGTCCCACCATAGACTCGTCGTCAGAGGGATCTCACTATCCCCTAAAAACTGCTTGAAAAGGCTAGGCTACCAAAAAAAATTTTGAAGGGGTGCTACAGAATAGATGAACACTCATACAGGCCTACTATTAGTGGAGTAAGTAACCCCAGTACCAACATAAAAATTGAAAACTTGATGTTAATGGGCTTCACTCGTCTTAGGAAGTCAATTTATGTCATTCTTAATTCAAATATATTTATGAAGACCAGTATAACTTTCTTCCTTCGATTGAGGTTGCGGGTATAGTCCCCTGAAGTCTCTCTGCCCATTCCACTATTGCTTAAACAGGCTTATAGTCTGAAAAGAGGAAGAAATATAAGCCCTCATTTCAGGAGAAATATTGTAAATTTTTGTAAATGAAAACAGGTGTTATTAAATTAAGTTCTCTTTCTATTTTCACGGATTGTTGCACTGACACTTGTCCTAGGCCATATAAAAGTGTCCATTGTGGCCGGGATCCAAAAAATTCCACTCAAAGTTTCTGGAATGCTTTTTCGATCCCAGAAGTGAATTACAAGAGCATCTTATCTTATTGTGTGGAAATTAGAAAACTCTAGATGACTGCAGGTACATACGTTTATTTATTTATTTTTTTCTTCAAGAAAATAGTTTTCACTTTTCCACAGGAGTACCCTTCGAGGGACAGGCAAGGCAAAGACGAATCTCGAGCGAAATCCTGGGGGAAGGGGCAATGTGAAAAGGGTGCCAATAATTGACCAAATTCACAAGTTTATTTAAAACGAAAAAGATGGAATGAGGGTGCTAGAAAAATCTTGGGGGCGCAGGGTCCCTGGTCCCCCTGGATCCGCCCCTGAGGCAAGGGGTATTGAAACAGGAAACCTCTAGTTGTTTTAATATAGTAAGGAAAGCTTTGCTAACGGTAGTTATTTTGTATGAAAAAAGATAATTTAAGCAGTTATTATTATGGTCCCTAAAGGCTTTTTTAAGCAGCATCCCTGTTTTTTAGCGACTATTTAAGCTTTAAATCAAAAATAGAAACCCTTTATTTAATTTTTCAAGCACAAAAGTATAATTAAAATATTCTTTTATGAAGTGGAAAATAGAACATAATATTTGGAATAAAAAAAAAAAAATATTCTTGACCACAAGATCATTTCAAAAATACAAACGTAAACACAACTAAAACTATAGAATATTAGCATATTATAGTGCCTTATATTTCAAACTACTTACCGTAATGATGTTTGTTAGAAAATTTGTAATTACTAATCCTAATGTTATCTTAAAAATTGCAATCCTGGTTTAATTTTTTTAGTTTAATTAGCCGAAATACAATTAAATTAATTTTAGTTAAATTAGATTTATATTTATTAATTAGAATTAATTAAGCTATTAACTTATTAGAAAAAAATCAAAAATTTGTTTAATTAATTTAGAAAAAAATATTCTAAAATTAAGTTAGATATAGGTTAAATTTAAAATTGCATTATTTAGATTCGATTTGAATTATTAATTTTAGTTAAAAATTAAATACAGTTTTAATTAGCCGAGGAATGGCCGAAGTGTCAAAATTTAAGATTTATAATTTTTCAGGCTCTGTCAGTGCAAATACCAACTTTATTAAGTGTCCAGTGGTCAGTACTGTCCATGAGCCTATCTAGATATAAAATTTAAAAAATCATGGTTTTCAAACTGAAAGTAAGGAGCAACATTAAAACTTAAAACGAACAAAAATTATTATGAATATGAGGGGGGCTTCCCCCTCCTCAATACCTCGCTCTTAACGCTAAAGTTTGACTTTATGTTCTGATTAATTTAAGAATGACTAATGAAACACAAGGGTTGTTTAATTAGAATAATAAGCTTTATTAGATTAAGATAATACGTATATAAAGGGGGTTGCCCCTTCCTCAACACCTCGCTCTTTACGCTAAATTTTTTAGTACTTTTAAAAAAGTGTCTTCTAATTAAACGGCCCTTGTGTTTCAGGAGTCATTATTAAATAATTGGGACAAAATTCAAATTTTAGCGTAAAGACGAGGCGTTGAGGAGGGGACAGCCCCTTTTATATACGGAATAATTTCTGTTCGTTTTAAGTTTTAATGTCGCTTCTTACTTTCAGTTAAAAAAAACTTGTTTTTTTTAATTAATCTCTGAACATTTTTAAATTAATGCAGGTTTTGATTTTAGCTCACCGTACATGAATAATTAAAACGAAATTTGTATATTGATTTTCCTTTTTTTGGCTAAATTGCTTTCTCGAAAGTTGTTTAATTTTATTTACGAACGTCTTTATTAGTAATAAATGTACGTAACTAACAGATTCACTTACGTAGCGAACTTCTATATTCGTATAATTGTATTACGTATATTAGGGGGTTCATCCCCCCCCCCTAGTCAATACCTCACTCTTCACGCTAAAGTTCGAATTTTTTTCCAATTCTGTAAGAATGACCTTTTAATCACAAAGGCCGTTATTTAGAATAAATAGCTCTTATGAAAGTACTAAAAAGCTTTAGCGTAAAGAGCGAGGTATTGACTAGGGGGCGAACCCAATCATATACATAATAGTTTACGTTCTTTTTAAGTTTTAATGTTGAAAAGTCTTCACTTGAAAAGTTTTTCAGTTGAAAACTTGTTTTTTTTTGTATTTAATTTGTGATCGTTGTTTTAAATAGTGCTGGAAAATCCGGCGCCCTCTTCATAGCAATGTCCCTTCCCCCATGAAAGCTTCCCCAATGGAAAGATCCTCCCACGTAACTCCCAATCCCCCCCCCACTACGAGAAAAAATCCTGCCTGAAAACGTATGTATGCTTCCCATAATAACCGATACTATATGTAAACATTGGACAAAGTTCATAACTTTCAGCCCTTCCCCTGGGGACTGTGGGGGATTAAGCCATCCTCAAAGACATAGTTATATATTTTTCGACCATGCTGAACAAAATGGCTATCTAAAAATTTTGATCGGGTTACTTTGCGAAAAAAATGAGCGTGGGAGGGGGCCTAGTTGCCCTCCATTTTTTTCGGCCACTTAAAAAGGGCACTAGAACTTTTAATTTCCGTTCGAATGAACCCTTCTGTGATATTCTAGGACCATTGGGTAGATACGATCACCTCTGGGGAAAGAAACAAATAAACACGTATCCGTGATCTTTCTTCTGGCAAAAAATACAAAATTCCACATTTTTGCAGATAAGAGCTTGAAACCTCTATAGTAGGGTTCTCTGATATGCTGAATCTGTTGGTGTGAATTTCATTAAGGTTCTATAGCTTTTAGGGGATGTTTTTCCCTTTTGTTCGAAAATAAGGCAATTTTCCGAAGGCGCTTAACTTTTGATGTGTAAGACTAAACTTGATGAAACTTATATATTTGAAATCAGCACAAAAATCTGATTCTTTTTATTATCTATTGGTATCAAAACTCCTTTTTTTAGAGTTTGGGTTACTATTGAGCCGGCTGGCTCCTTACTTACAGTTCGTTACCACGAACTGTTTGACGTTGCTGCTTGCTTCCAGTTAAAAAAGCTTATTTTTTTATTTAATTTCTGATCGTTTTTTAAATAATGCCGAGAAATCCAGCTTCCCCTACATGGAAAATCCCTTCCCCCACGGAAAATTCTTCCGTGGAAAGATCCTCCCATGCCCCCAGCCGCCAGACTCCCCCCCCCCAAAAAAAACAACATCCGTATTCTTCCCAATGGCCAATTATATGTAAACAATGGGCAAAGTTCATAGCTTCTACCCCTTCCCCCGGGGGGTTGCGGGGGTCAAGTCATCCTCAATGATAGGGTTATTAGATCTTTTGCGTATGCTGATCAAAATGGCTATCTCAATGGGCGTGGGCGTTGGAGGGGGGCTAGCTGCCCTCCAATATTTTTGGCCACTTAAAAGGGCAGTAGAACTTTTGCTTTCCGATCAAATGAGCGTCCTCCCGATCTTCTAGAATAACCGATTCGATACGATCACCCTTAGGAAAAATACCCCCCCCCCCCCAAAAAAAAAACACGCATCCGTGATCTTGCATCTAGCAAAAAAATCAAAGTTTCACATTTTTGTGTATAAGAGCTTGAAACCTCTACAGTAAGGTTATCTACTATGCTCTATCTGATGGTGTTATTTTTAGATCACTTGATACTTTGGGGGTGCTTCCCCCCTTTTTCAAACATTGGCCAAATTCTCTCAGGCTCGTAACTTTTGATGGGTAACATTAAACTTGATGAATTCTATATATTCTGAATAAAAATCACAATTTGGTTCTTTTGATGTATCCATTGTTACCAAGACTCTGTTTATTAGAGTTTCGGTTACTATTGAGCCGCATCGCTCCTTACTTATAGCTCGTTGCCCCGAAAAGTTTGATAAAGCTGTTAGAAAGTAAATTTAGTGAAAGAGTGCGAACGGACCGAAGGGACCTACACATCTAGCGGATAGTAATATGGGTTACCCACTTCCCTTTAGGTGTTAAACAATCTGTAAATTATTAAGAAAAAAACCTGGCATATTCAAGCAAGTATATGCTTCTTCGCCGAAACAATTATTAAATTGGCAATACTTATCTAAACAGCTTTATTTCACTAGCCCAACTAGCCCGACCCTTATCTGTAATACTTTTCTCTGGTATGATATATTAGACCTACTGGTAAACTATCCTGTAGGTCTAGTAGATGCTCCTACTTCGAGGGGACAGGTTAGCGTTTTCCCCTCCTAGGCCCCCCCCCAAACTTTGAGAAATATCGTTTATGAAGCATTTTAATCGATAAATGCCTTTTTTTGGCATCGTCATTGAAAGAGTCGAAAAGAAATCCTCACCAAATACTAAAGTATGTATCCCCTCCCTAAATTTTGAAGAAAAAAACACATTATGCCCCCCCTTCATTTATGTGAATTGATGCCACTGATGTATAGTCTGTTGTTTGATATTTTAGCACCCCACTCCATTTTCATTGTAAGATGTGAAAGAAGTTAAACCATTGAGACTGAAATAAAATAAAATGGCCATTAAAATAAAAGAGATTTTCTTTTGTAACTGTGTTGCAGACCAACACTACTGATTTCGCATTTTACTTTTCGTGTTCTGCGATCTGTGGGCTCCAAAATGCTTAGAAATGTAAACCGAAATTTTTTCTTCAGTATGGGAATCGTGAAACGGGTAGAAAGTTACAGTGAAGTTTGTAAATTTCCTATAGCTTTCCAGAAATAAAAAAAACCATTTTTCTTTCTGATGATGTAAGCGGTCACAAAACAAAACTATCATAAACAGGAAAGTAAATTTCTCTAGAGCAATATTATGTTATACCCCCACACAATATTAAATTGCCTCCCTAAGAAACGGAGAGCTAAATTCAATATTTCTTGGAAACTTTTCTAGAAAATTCAATCTCAAATGCCAAATTCTGTCTTTTTTCGGGGAGGGGGGCTGTTTTCTGAAATTGTTGATTTGATTCCCTTTGTATTTTAATCGAATGGCACAACCAAAAATACGTAAGATGATATGTACTTTCTTATATGGTAAATTTACTTCGTTCACTTAAAAGCAATTTCCAAAGTTGTCATGATTGATTGATGACACATCAATTTCTTTTATGTCGTAACTTTTTTTTTTCTAAGCAAGGTAGAATTTTTCTAAAGCGGATAGATATATTTTGATCTTTTAAGAATTGGAAATGAGATTGGTTTTCCCGAAATAAATTCCTTCTGTGACTTTTTTCTATTTTGAAGTTTTGATTCTGCGAATTCCCTACATTTCTTTAAGTAAAATGCCCTAGCTTCAAAGCTTAAATTCTTAGGAATCAAATAACTTTGAATACTGATAGTACTTCATATTATATTTAAAAACAAAAAAAAATTTTAAACAAGAAAAACAGGTTTTAATTTTCTATAAAGCAGTGAAATACAAAACAATTAATTATGCACAAAAGCTCCGAATATTTCGGCCCCACATCCGGGAGCCTTTCTCAACGGAAAATTTTTTTTTGTTTTTAATGGAAAAGCAGTGTGGTCTAAGAAATTATTTACGTCTAGCCTACGGGTGGCAAAAGACCAATTCAATTTTATTACTTTTGAATTTAGCAAAAAAAACATGCCAATGTTTTGTATTTCACTGCTTTATAGAAAATTAAAACCCGTTTTTCTTGTTTAAAATTTTTTTTGTTTTTAATGGAAAAGCAGTGTGGTCTAAGAAATTATTCATATTATATTTCCGACAACCTTAACAAAATATCCGTACCTCTCATAAATTATTGGAAAATAATACCACAAATCCTGATTTGGAAACTGATTTTCTTTTAGCTTTTCTCTAAAATTTTGATTTGATGCTTAATATATTGAAGACATTTAATGCCAATAAAAGTAAGGAAGAATATATTCACTCTTTTATATCCAAATAGCAGTCGTACACTATGAAATAAAAGTGTTCACCCTTGATCCCCAATATGAGGCGCATACTCCACCGGTGGGACATGAAAACACTTTGGTGGATCATGGGCAGGAAGCACACTCTTCACCTGACACTTTAGTTCAAGTTTAGAGCCTCAATTTTGGAAAAAACCTTTTTCATATGAATGAAATATGATTTATATGATTTCATATGATTATTATCATATAAATCATATGATATTCATATGACTTCATATGAATGAAATCACATGCAAATGCATTTAAAGAGCAAAAAAGATATACGATAGTATTA
This sequence comes from Artemia sinica, assembly GCA_027921565.1. NCBI lineage: Eukaryota > Metazoa > Arthropoda > Branchiopoda > Anostraca > Artemiidae > Artemia > Artemia sinica. The sequence continues at coordinate 22,336,925 of CM051263.1, read as the reverse complement.
GAGTGTCGTCATACATCGTATAAAACTTATTGTATCCAGTCAATATTTTTCAATAGTATAAAATATGCCCCCAAAAAGGTGCCAAGTAGGTGGCATTTTAGTGGCACCAATTCATGAAAATGTAGGGGAGGGGGATGGATTTTTGGTTAGATTTTTTAATGAACATAGCCTACGGACAACAGAACAATATTGTACAAACATACTTAAAACAGGGGGTAACGACGAGTTCACTGTTTTAATAAATCGTCAAATCATCTATCCAAATCTAGTGGCTCCTCTTTTTCCACCGCCATGATCATCATCTATCAAAATCATCATCATGATCATGATCAAATCGTCAAATCATCTATCCAAATCTAGTGGCTCCTCTTTTTCCACCGCCATGATCATCATCTATCAAAATCATCATCATGATCATGATCAAATCGTCAAATCATCTATCCAAATCTAGTGGCTCCTCTTTTTCCACCGCCATGATCATGAGATTACTGAGTCTGTCATTTTCCATTGTCGATCGTAGATGTTCCTTCACACGCCCTGATGTCGAGAAGAGTCGTTCATTACTGGTAGTGGGCACAGGTAAAATGGGAACTAACTTCATCAAATTTAGCACTGCAGAATAGGCAATTGGGAGGTCGGAAAAAATTTTGGATGGCTCGGAGTAAATCCATTTTAGAAGTGTCAAACTAAGATGCAACTTTGCAAGAGAAAGCTGGGATTCTAGGGCGTAGTCATCAACATCAAGAATAGCTTGATAATGAAACATTGAGACGAGTGGAATTGGCTTGACTTCTTTTGTTACGAGCACTGGTTTTGGATTTTGGAGACTTTGATTCCTGGATATCATGTAAAGCCAAGAATTTGTTATGTTTTGCTGAAGTTCTTATTTGTTATCATATCTCAGCTTTTGGAGTGTCTAGTATGTCTTAGAAATCAGTGCAAGTTCCTTATAAATCAGCCAACTTTCTGTTTGAAGTTTTTCTGACAAACAATTTACAATGACTAACACTTTTTTCATTCCATGCAAAGTTGAGACAAAAGAGGTCGAGTGGATTTTTTCTAGTAGTTGTTTTGCTTCTTACGCCGCCTCACCGTCAGAGCTATTATAAAATACGGCTATTACAGCAACAATGCAATCAAACGTGGCCTTCACCTTGGAAATAGAGCGGTATGCGTAAGATTAGTGAGTTTGGATGGCCCTCTCCAGCTCCAAGACTTTTTGCCCGCTAATACACATGGATTCCACAAATAGTTCATTTCAGGTGTTGCTGCAAGATATAAATATGTAATATCTTTGCACCAATGAGAAAAATTATGAAAGTTTGAAGATTTTTTCGGGCAATCAGTCAAAACCAAGTGTAATCTGTGAGCGCGACAGTGTAAAAAAAAAATGCATAAGGCACCTTCTCCCTAAGCTTTGCGTGAGCTCTTTTGGATTCCCCACTCATAAGAAATACACTGTCATAACGTCGAGTAGCACACAACATCAGATCTACAAAAACTTTTCTATAGTTTCACAAATCAAGGTGGATAAGCTTTCGGCGTCTGATATTTGCATGTGATAGCAACCGATTACTCGGTCCACTACTTTTATGTTTGATATGTACCTGGGTAGGATCACTATTTGTTCTTTTCTAGAATCATCTTTCCTCTCGTCAACAAGAATAGCATAATAATTCGCTGATTTTACTTCTGAAATAATGTTTTGCCGCAAGACATTTCTTGCCAGTGTAACTGCGTAATTTTGGTACTGATGACTGCAATAGTGGCCAAATCAGCTCTGTATCTTGACCTTCAACTTTTCGTGACCTTTAGATATTTCCTCTATCAGTTCAACGAAACTACCCCGGTTTGTGGATGTTTCTGAAACGTCAGAATGCCCCGAAGGAAGAATCTGGCGGCAAAGAAAGCGAATAGCGCGAAAAATGTACTTCCCTTGATCTTTATTTTCTTGAAATTCTTGAGATCTTGGCCTACTTAATCCGTTCGCTACACATCCCGAAGTATCAGTACTATTTATCTTAAATTCCGCCCAGGCTGACACACAACTCCTATGTCTTTTACTTCGATAGACCAGAACTGTCTTTCAACTTCGAAAATTCTGGCTCGATGGCAGCCCTTTTTCCAGCAGTTTCCCCAGTCCTTACAGCCCCCTTCCTTCCATTAGAATTTGAAGCTGGATATATCTCAAAAATAGGTTGAGGTGGTTGATCGGGACGCGCCTTAGAAATACCAGAGATACATTCTCGACTGGTATTGGAACCCCCAACGGGTTCGGGAATGCAGACCACTCTTTCATATTAACCTAGATCATTTATCGTTCCGATTCTTTCTGAAGGATTGTTACAGATATGGGAAATCATGTGATGTAACCCGCCACTTTGAGCACTGACATTATTGCCAGTTTCTTGCAATGAAGTTTCTTTATTTTTCTTCCGGATTTTTACCGCAAAACAGTCCAAAGTTTATTGTCACCTTTTAAGCTTTCTTCGTGCATAACTACTACTATTACTACTACTAACAACTCACTGCAGCAAAAAGCCACCTGAGGCCAACACAGCTAAACATGCTCCTCCTAAGCATTCTTGACCTGCTTTTCGTTTGGCCGTCGATGTTTGGCCAATAAGGATGATCTTTGGCAGGGACTTATAATCAAATTGAAAAAATAGGACGGACTTATTAACACATAACAAGCTATAGGAAGTAGCCGTTTATCTTAAATAATAATGTGTATGATAGAAAACGTCCTTACCAAAAATCAATTCATACATCATCTTCACAAACCAAATTATGTGAGAGGATCAAACAGTTCGTGATAACGAACTGTAAGTAAGGAGCGACCCAGCTCAATAGTAACCAAATTAATAAAAAACGGCATTTTGATACCAATAAATATACCAACAGAGTCGGCTTTTTATGCTGATTTCAAATATATAAATTTCATTAAGTTTAGTCTTTCCCATCTAAGGTTACGAGCCTGATAAAATTTTCCTCATTTTCGAAAAGAAGGTGGGAAAAGCCCATAAAAGTTAAGTTATATCAATGAAATTCGCACAATCAGATTCAGCGTATCAGAGAACTCTACTGTATAGGTTTCAAGCTCATACCTGCACAAATGTGGAATTTTGTACTTTTTGCCAGAAGAAAGATCACGGATGCGTATTTATATCTTTGTTTGTTTCTTTTTGTTGTTTGTTTTCCCCAAGGGTGATCGTATCGACCCAGTGGTTCTAGAATATCGGGAGATGGCTCATTCGAACGGAAATTAAAAGCTCTAGTGCCCTTTTTAAGTGCCCAAAAAAACTGGAGGGCAACTAGACCCCCTCCCCAACTTTTTTCCCAAAATCGTCCGATCAAAATTTTGAGATAGCCATTTTGCTCGTCATAGTTGAAAAACCCAGTAGCTATGTCTTTGGGTATAACATGACCCCCCCCCCCCACAGCCCCAGGGGAAAGGTCTTTATGTTATAAAATTTGTCCATTGTTTGCGCATAGTATCTGTTATTGGGATATAGGCATACATTTTCGGGTGGGGGGGGGAATTTCTGCTGGTGGTTTTTCCACGGGGGAATTTTCCATGGGGGCGGAAGTTTCCAGGGAGTGAACGTGTCAGGGGAAATTAAACACTGGGGAAATTTGCCAGAATACTTGTACAAAAATTCTTTTTACATGTCTTGCTTTCTCTTTTCTGGCTCGATTTTACGCACAGAGTGGTTAAGAGTAATTGTCCAGGATAAATTTTCGCCGGGATTGAATTGTCTAGATGATATATCCGTGGGGAGGGGGTTTCTCCGTTGAGATGGGGCCAGATTTCCTGATATTATTTAAAAAACGGTCGGAAATTAAATAAAAAACAAGTTTTTTTCAACTGAAAGTAAAGAGCAAATTAAAACTTAAAACGAACACAAATTATTACGTATATAAAGTAGGTTGCCCCCTCCCCAACACCTCGCTCTTTACGCTAAAGTTTTTTAGTACTTAAAAAAAGCGTCTTATTGCTCTAATTGTGTTTCAGGAGTCATTATTAAAGAATTGGGACAAAATTCAATTTTAGCGTAAAGAGCGAGGAGCTGAGGAGGGGGGAACCCCCTTTATATACGTAATAATTTCTCTTCGTTTTAAGTTTTAACGTTGCTCCTTACTTTCAGTTTAAAAAAATTGTTTTTTTTTTTTCATTTAATGACTTAATGAAGTCATCCGCTTCAGTTTAAGGGGATGTGGTTGTCTATTGCTAGATTTTCAGGCTCTCTTGTCGGTAAATTTGCCAAAGGACAAATGACCTCTCCAGGGGGCTAATTTATCAAGATCAATCAAGAATTTTGGGGTTGACAAGTGACAAAAGTTGACATTTTCTAATGAATGAGTGAAAGAACGCTTGTTTTTACAAATGCATCACATCTCGACGGAGGAAAAAAAAAGTACAAGAGAGGGAATTTTGATTGAACTGGTATTCTTATCAAATGAGCGAAATTTTATACGCAGAGACAATTTTTCGAGGGGTAACCGTCTAGGCAGGGAATCATCCGGGAGGGAGGGACATTAGCCAGAAAAGTGTTAATGCACAAGCAACTACGAGAAATCATTGAAACTTGAACTAATTACAAAATAAAAATGTAAAAGAAAACATATATACAATGCCTAACTATGACATAACTTTGACCTAATTGATTCTATAAGACACTTAAATATAGTTACCTCTTCTCAGCTAGTCTGTCAATCAAGGCGAGTGACAGCGCTGAAATTCCCAAAGCGGCAAGATCAGTCAAATGATAATTCCTCTGAACGGATTTTCATTATTTTTCGAGCAGGTAGACTAGAATATTTTTAGGAATGACCTTCCTGTACTTAAATTAGACAATTCTGGTCCGATTAACAGAAAAACAGAATTCATACTTCCTGATGATGTAAGTCACATCTTGACTGACTATCTCTATATCAGGCACAAATTGAAAGAAATTAAATGATTTTTCTAAGATATCTGGGAAATTCGGTGTCAGATTTTAGTTTTCTCTCTTTTATTTAAATCTATTATCTAAGTTCTACAAGTTATATCAAGGCCGCCAATATAACTCTAAATAGTTTGAGCACACAAACTAAAAAAAATGTTTATAATGGACGAGATAGGGCAAGTCTTTATCGTACCCCAGTAGTATAAGAAATACAGGAGCTGGACCATTTCATTAATTAATTCAATTTACTCCCTTTTCAATTGAATTCCCCCCATTTTAAATGAAAATTTCCAACATTTTAACAATTTTCCATCATGAGCTTTAACATTAAAAAAGGTCTTGTGAAATAAGAATTTTTGAAGTAATTTGAAAAAATATTCAATTCTTCTTATACTACTGATAAAATGTAATAATTTAATATTTATTAGATAGTTCGATATACTATTAATTAAGTTCAAAATCAATATCTAGATAATTATTATTATCTTCCCCTTTTCTTTCAATAACCTTTAAAATCATACCTTTATCTTTTTCTAATTTTTTAAATTTATTTTCAAAATCAGCTGCTTTAGAATCAAACCGTTTTGGTGCAAAGATATCAATCATTTCACCCTCAAAATTAATAATAATAACAAGTTTATTACCATATTTAGTTACTACGTTTTTCATTGCTTTAATTGTGTATTCTATTCCAATGTCTAAGTCTTCTTTCTTAACGGTTCGATTGTATTTATTTTCCACTTTCATTTCTCTTAAAAATTTCTCCATTAATCTATAAATTATTTTATTAAACAAATTTTCTGAATCTAAAATAATTTATAGATTAACAATTAATTTATATATTAACATGTAATTTATGATCAATGACATCCATGTTTGCTTTTCTTACTGAAAATATAACGCAGTAAATGTTGTATAAATCAGCAGGCTTTTGATCTAGCGAAAGTTTAATTTCTATATCAGCAGTTGATCCAGATGTATAAATATTAGGTTCATGTTTTGAAACATCAAAACAAAATAATGGATACACTGTTTTAAAGTCATTATAGCTAACAATAGTTCCACTATCAACGTTTCGATGTTTGTATCCTAAATGTCAAAATCTTTGATAAGCATTAGAATAATCCTCATTATCATTACTAAAATCACATTTTAAATCTTCTTTTGGATATTTATAGCCATTCACTCTCACTTCAATTTTATTAATATTCATATGATCAAAAACCATATTATTTTGTAAAGCATTATCCTAGGATTTAATACTGGTAGAATCCAAGATAAATACATTATATCTACTTTAAAATTTTGAGAACCCTTTTTTATAATCATATTATTGTTACTATTCCTTTTCAACTCAATTTTGTGTGTAACACCTCTAAATACACGATTAATGTCTTGAGAAAATCCAAATAATCTTGATAATGGTAAATACATACTAACTACATGACTTTCTTTTGTTTTATTATATCTTTTTAATAAACCGCTATTAAATTTATCATTTTTCTTTGTTTTAATTGTTGGAATTTCACCTGCTTTTGCAGCTGTAGAAGTACTTACAAACTCACTTTCTTCTGTAAATGAATCATTTGTTTGTGTTTTATCTTTATACCAAAACATATTTGTTGCTGCGCTTCTAGAATAGTCATCAGAAAATTCTAATAGATTTTTAATGGTTGTTTATATACCAACATAATCAATATATTCAATTGCTTTACGATTAATGATATATTCAGCACTTTCAAATAGATTAAACCCATTATTTGTTAAAGTAGCCTTATCTACAGCATCCATATTCTTTCCATCATCTCGCGATATTTTTATTTTTGGATGAAGATAGCTATCACTAGGAAGGATCCAAGATTCTAAATCATTTGTTATAAAGTTAAAATTAGATAATTTTGAAACATTAACATTTGTTTTTTGAATTTCTATAAATTCATACTTCGTTGTCGAATCATCAACAAAAGGCTTTTCAAATATTTGCCAATAAGGAGCAACAACTTCATTAAAGACCTCCATTTATATAGAGAAGAAATTTATTAAATAATATTTCATTTTAAAATTTTTAATCCCTTGCCTGTAATCAACGTATTTAAGAGATCTTGACCTCTTCTATCTATATACCTTTTATTATTTCCAATAGCTTCTTTCATCGATTTTTTATTTTTAAATACATCATCTAATTCTTTTCTATTTAAATCGATGAATTCTTTACCATATTCAATACCTCTATTTTTTACTAACTCTAATCCAGGTTTAATCACATTATTATATACTGATAAAGCTCCATCTTTTATATTTTTCAGGGAAGTCTTGAATAATTCCGAGTTAGCTATATTCTTAAAGAAACTGCCAATACCACTACCGTATTGTCTTGTGTATAGCAATTGTTTTTTATTAATCAAGATTTATTATAGTAAAAATTTTATAAGAGAAAATCATTAACTAAAACTTTTTAATTTCATTAAACTTTTTTCAAATCCAAAACATAACCAACATTATCGCCATTCAAATCTATAAGTCTACCTAATTGATCTGTAATTGACATTTTTAAAGAACTAATAAACTCTTTTCGATTTATTAAGAGATATTGTCTTTCTTTAGGAATTTCTACAATCAAACAACCTGGTTCAGTATTAGGTGCAAATGTCCATATTACATCAGATCTAACCCCATTAACGATTGAACTATCGACAAATGAACAATGGACTTGGATTTTATCGACATTTCTTGTAATATTTGGAACTTTAGTACCTTCATTAATTTTATCTGATAATTTAACATCATTTTCAAATCCTAAAATAATACTTAAATCACTATTAAATTTAAATTCATAGTTATCCTTCAATAATATAACGAATCTCATTGTTGCAGGATTTGATGAAACATGTATTGGACAATTTTCTCTAGAAGCATTAAAATAATGACTTAGAAAATAATTGAAACACTCGTCATTATACATACCATTGGGTATCACAACATTTAGCCATGGTTCATCTTTATTTTTTCTAAACTCAAATGTATTTTTTTTAAATTTATCACTAATATTATGCCATGAATACCATAAAGTACACTGCGTTAAGGCGATTTCATAATCATAATTACTATCTAATCTAATTGGATTACTTGTATTAGATTGTTCAATTTCACTTTTATTACCTTCAATAATAATCAAACCAATTTAATAGAATACTTTTGTTAAGAACAAATTTTTTTTATTATTTAGAAAATTTATCTAATAATTTCAATCTCTTATAAATGGAAATGAATTTACAAAGTAAGATTTATTGTATGCGATGTAAAAAGGTTACTGCTACTACTTCAATGACTCAAGCAGTTTCAAAAAGAAATGATGTGCCAATGATTAAAGGTATATGTGCACTATGTGGTTGCAAGCAAAATCGTTTTTAAAAAAATGAAGCAATGAACAAAAACCCTGGGTAGAGCAAAAAGCTGGGTATAAGCAAATCGAAGACAAACTTTTAGAATTATATTACGCAAATTTTTCAGGGATTGATGATTTACATAGAAAATTAAGAGAAAATGGTTATACTGTTTCAAAAGCGAAAATAAAAGAAATATTGCAAATATAAAATATTTATTCTTTACACCATCCCTCTTATCTCACATTTGGAAGAAGGCGAGTTTATATACATAGTATTGATGAACAGTGGCAAGATGATTTAGTTGATATGCAACAGTATAAAAAGGAAAATAATAATTTTAATTACATTCTTACAGTGATTGATTGTTTTAGTAAATATGCTTGGTGTATCCCTTTAAAAAATAAAATGGGTAAGGAAATTATTAATGCTTTCACGGATTTATTTAAAAATAGAAAACCTAAAAAGTTACAAACAGATAAAGGTAAGGAATTTGTTATGAAAAACGTTCAAGTATTTTTAAAAAGTCAGGAAATTCATTGGTTTTCATCTGAAAGTGAATTGAAAGCTCAAATAGTGGAATTATTTAATAGAACTATTAAAGAGAAATTATGGAAACATTTTACTAACTACGATACTAAACGTTGGATAGATGTATTACCGTCATTAGTTGACAATTATAATAAGTCATATCATAGATCAATCAAAATGAAACCAATAGAAGCCAGCAGAAAAGAAAATGAAAACAGGGTTTATAAAAATCTGTTTTCAGACATGCATTCTCAAACAACGAAACATAAATTTAATGTAGGTGATTTGGTTAGAATTAATAAGAAAAAGAGTGTTTTTGATAAAGACTAACTTCCAAATTATACAACGGAAATATTTCAAATTGCTAAAGTTAAACAGCCAACTCCTATTACGTATGAATTATCCGATAAATCGGGTGAGTTAATTATTGGTGCTTTTTTATGAAAAGAAGTTATCAAAAGTTATTGATTTATAATAATAATTTTCTTATGTATAATTTAATCTATATAAATGGATGTTAAAGAATTAAAAAGTTGTTAACAAATATAGTTAACAACAGGGAACTACTAAGACAAAAGGTTGGACAGAATGCATTAATACAAGAAGGATTTCATGAATATACTGAAGAGCTGAATGCTCCAATTGCAGAAAAATTAAAAGAAAATAATGATAATTTGAAACGGCGATTTCTAAGATTAGATCAAAATTTAAGAAACGCTTTACCGGCACCATCGCAACTTCAAGGTATTGAATCATTATCAGCACCATCATCGTTACTTCAAGGTATTGAACCATTAGAAATACCAAAAACAAAAACTCCTGATAAATCACCGAGAGTATATGATCTTAATTTGAATCTTGACACTAAACTGCTGAAACGGTTAAATGAAGACGATAAAAAAAATTATCCTCAAGAACCAACTTCTTTTGAATTGCCTAATTATTACATAAATCATTCTGAATTCCTCCAAGACGCTATAAGGAAATCGGGTGAATTGAATCAAAAATATGGTGGGAAAAAAGACATGGAATACCTGGATATGAAGAAATAGTTGATTTTATAAAAATTTATAGGTACAGATTGTTAAAGGTTGCTGAAATCCTTAAAATGGACATAGAAATACCATAAGTAGGAACTGGATTGTTTCTGAATGCAAATGAAATGATTGAACGATTGTACAGTCTAATAGGTAGCAGAGCTGCTGGAATTACATCGGATGAAGTTAGAAATGAAGCTGTAACTTTGTTAAATTCCTTATTAAAAAATAAAATGTTAAAGAAAAATGAATATAATACAATTTATCAAAATTATCTTAAAATCTAATTAAAAAATAATTTGTTATTTTAAAACAAATATAATTAAACATATAAAACAAATATAAATTAAAAAAAACAATGAAATTCCTCAGGATTGAATTTTTTTAAGATTTGGAAATTTGTTTTATAAAATAATTTCTAAATAAATGGAGGGTATTGCAGAAGTGATTAAAAGTTGTTTACAACGAAAATCCAAATTCATCAAAATAAAAAATAAATTATCGCGTTACACAATTCATGAATTACACGCAGCAGCTAAATTATTTGATATAAAAGCTGTTGGTAGAAAAGATGAACTATTCAATAAAATAAATAATCATCTTAATAATAAAATATTACTTGAAGATAATCTGATTGAGTTAGAGCGTAATGCAAAGCGTCGAGATGATAAAAAACCTTTCATATTTAATATTATTCCAGAGTTAAAAAAAGGGTTAGAAAATGAAATAAAAGAAAAGCATGAAATTATTTCAGATTTAAAAAATCAATTTAACACTACAAGAAATAAAGATATTATTGAACTTAAAAATTCTTAAAATCAAAACAGATTACTACTGCTGGAAATTTTAACGAAGTGAAGAATAAAGTAAAAATTTATTTCAATAAACAAGTTGAAATTAATAAAAAAGTGAATGACGAAACTCAAAAACTTATTAGAGACTTAAGTGGTAGAAATAGAGTTAAAAAAGATAGGAATATTGACATTTCTAATTTATTTATAAATAAGAAAAAAACAAGGGAAGTTCCAGATATTCCAGAGTATATTTTTAAAATAGAAGAAGAACATAATAATAACCCAAGTATTCAATGGATTAGAGAACATTCCCTTACAGTTAATATTTCAATGAATGCAAATGGAGCTGAATTTGGATCACTTTTTGAAACTGTTGTTAGAGATTTAAAAAATAGAATGAATGAAAGAGATAGTTACAGAGTTCAATTCACAACTTGGGTAATATTTTATTCTCGGAAGGATAATGAAGAACTCGAACCTATCCATTATCATAGTTATTCCTGGATTTTTAATAAAAATAGTGATATCGATCAAAGCCATCTAAATAGTAATCACAGGAATATACATACATTAGTAATTGAAAATACCCCAAGATCAGGCTTACAATTTGAAAGAGTCGATGGAATTGATTATCGAATGACAAGATTACCCAATTATGTGGGAGGTACTTATAAAGAATTACCTGAATTTGTAAAAAATAAAAAGCGTGTATTAATATAAAAAAACAATGATAATAAATGCTTTCTTTGGTCAATCTTAGCTTATCTTCATCCAGCTAAAAATCATGTAGACAGACTATCAAACTATCAAAAATATGAAAATGAATTCAATTTTACAGGGATTACTAATTTTCCAATGGATATTCAAGATATTTATAAATTTGAAAACAAATACAATATTAAAATTTTTTTATTTGAAATAAGTGAAAATAAAGTGATTAGAACTCATATTCCTAAAACTAAGATCAATGGAAAAACTGCTACACATGTGATTAATTTACTCTATTTTGATAGTCATTATGTTTTAATTAAAGATTTAAACAAACTACTTGCATCTCAAATATCAAAACTAAATGGAAAATTCATCTTTGCACCTACTGTGGAAGACACTTTAATGAACAAGAAAAATTTGAAAAGCATGATAAAAAAGAAGATTGTGAAGATCCTGACATCATTATGCCAAAACCAGGATCAAAGATTGAATTTAAAAATATAGCTAAACAAATGAAAGTACCTTACTGTATAATAGGTGATTTTGAATCATATAATGAAGAATTTAATCAAAAGAAAGGTAAAAAGACAATTAAAGTAGCAGAACAAAAAGCATTTGCTTATGGATTCCAAGTATGTTGTTCTTTTGATACAGCACAAAATAAATATTACGAATACTTTGGTGAAGATGCTAGCAAACATTTTGTAACTACCATAACAGAAGTTTGTAAAGAAATAGCCAATGAGTATGAAAATAGACAAAAAGAACATGGTTATACACAAGAAGAAGTAAGAGACAAATATAATAATACAACCAATAAAAGCTGCCATATTTGTGAAAAAGAAATAGTAGATAATAATTTTCATTTAGATCATGACCACATGACTGGTAATAAACGTGGATTTACACATGCTGAATGTAATAAAAACTTTAGAATTCCTAATCATATACCTATTTTAATGCATAATCTCTCAAAATATAACTCTCATTTATTTCTTAGAGAATTAGTACCTGATAATGGTATTTTTGATTCAGCGGAGAGTTTTATATCAATTTATAAAACAATTACTGTTAATGAAACCCAATACGAAATGCGCTTCATAGATTCATTTCGATTTATGGCTTCATCTTGGATAAATGATCTGAAAATTTAGCAAAATGTGATTGTAAACTAAATTGCAACTGTTTGAGAAATAATTTCAAGTATACTTCTGCTGTATTTGAAAATACTGAAGAATTTAAAGAAATAATAAAGAAAGGTGTATATCCTTATGAATATGTCGATGGATATGATAAAATGAATGTTAGAAAATTACCTTCAATTGATAAGTTTTAATCTAGATTAACAGGAAAAAATATTTCAGAAGAAGATTATGAAAGAGCACACACTATTTGGAAATTATTTAAATGTAAAACGCTATTTGATTACACTAAATTATACCTATAAAGTGATGTTTTAATTCTATCAGATGTCGTTGAAAATTTTAGAAATGTATGTTTAAATAATTATAAACTAAATCCCTTACATTTTTTCTCAGCACCGGGATTAACATGGGAAGCTTTTCTCAAACATTCTGAAGCTAAAATTCCATTATTTTCTGACGAAGATATGTATACATTTATTAAAAAAGGTATAAGAGGTGGCGTATCTCAGTGTATGAAAAGATATGCTAAAGCAAATAATAAATATATGAAAAACTTTGATAAAACAAAACCTTCCAATTGTTTAATGTATTTAGACGCTAATAATTTATATGGTTGGGCAATGTCCCAACAATTACCAGAAAAAGATTTTACTTTTATTAATATACCAGAAAATTTAAAAGAAAACAATTCTTTAGATTACTACCAACAACTAAAACAACATATCCAATCAGAAATGAATAAAGATAATGTGGGAGCCATTTATAAAGTTGATTTAGAATATCCAAGAGAGTTAAACAATTTACACAAAGATTTACTACTAGCTCCTGAACATTTTCAATATAAATTAAGTACAACTTTAAATAATAAAATAAACTATGTTGTGCATTATAAGAATTTAGAATTTTATTTAAAATATGGCTTAGTATTGAAAAAATTATATAGAATACTAGCATTTGCTGAAGCACCCTATTTAAAAGAATATATCAATCATAATACTAAATTACGACAAAAGGGAAAGAATGATTTCGAGAAAGATTTCTTTAAATTAATGAATAATGCTTGTTTTGGGAAAACTATGGAAAATGTTAGAAAAAGAGCTAGTATTGAAATAATCACTAGTGATGAACAAAGACAAAAAATAATTAAAAAACATAACTTTAGATCGGAAATAATCTTTAGCGAGAATTTCTCGGTAGCCAGAATGGCCAAGTCAAAAATAAATCTAGATAAACTTATTTATATCGGATTCGCTGTATTAGAGTTATCCTGGCTATTAATGTATGAATTTCATTATGAATACATGAAACCTAAGCATAATAAAAATATTGACTTATGCTACATGGATACGGATAGTTTTATTTATGATATTCGAACTGAGGATTTTTATGGAGACATTAAAGCTGACCTCCAAGAAAAATTCGATGCTTCAGATTATAAAAAAGATAATCCTTATAACTTCCCTGCAGTCAATAAAAAATTGATAGGTATGATGAAGGATGAATTATCTGGAACAATAATGTCTGAGTTTGTAGATTTGAAATCAAAAGTATAAGCTTATTTAAAAGAGGGTGACAATGAAACTAAACCAAAGAAAAAATTAAAAGGAATCAAAACTAATATCGTCAAAGATAAAATAACATTACAGAATTATAAAGATGTATTATTCGGAAAAGTGGAAAGTCTATCAAAAACCCAATATACTTTAAGAGCAAACAAACACAAAATGTTCTTAAGAATTTAGAATTTTATTTAAAACATGGCTTAGTATTGAAAAAATTATATAGAATACTAGCATTTGCTGAAGCACCCTATTTAAAAGAATATATCAATCATAATACTAAATTACGACAAAAGGGTAAGAATGATTTCGAGAAAGATTTCTTTAAATTAATGAATAATGCTTGTTTTGGGAAAACTATGGAAAATATTAGAAAAAGAGCTAGTATTGAAATAATCACTAGTGATGAACAAAGACAAAAAATAATTAAAAAACATAACTTTAGATCGGAAATAATCTTTAGCGAGAATTTCTCGGTAGCCAGAATGGCCAAGTCAAAAATAAATCTAGATAAACTTATTTATATCGGATTCGCTGTATTAGAGTTATCCTGGCTATTAATGTATGCATTTCATTATGAATACATGAAACCTAAGCATAATAAAAATATTGACTTATGCTACATGGATACGGATAGTTTTATTTATGATATTCGAACTGAGGATTTTTATGGAGACATTAAAGCTGACCTCCAAGAAAAATTCGATGCTTCAGATTATAAAAAAGATAATCCTTATAACTTCCCTGCAGTCAATAAAAAATTGATAGGTATGATGAAGGATGAATTATCTGGAACAATAATGTCTGAGTTTGTAGATTTGAGGTCAAAAGTGTAAGCTTATTTAAAAGAGGGTGACAATGAAACTAAACCAAAGAAAAAATTAAAAGGAATCAAAACTAATATCGTCAAAGATAAAATAACATTACAGAATTATAAAGATGTATTATTCGGAAAAGTGGAAAGTCTATCAAAAACCCAATATACTTTAAGAGCAAACAAACACAGAATGTTCTTAAGAATTTAGAATTTTATTTAAAACATGGCTTAGTATTGAAAAAATTATATAGAATACTAGCATTTGCTGAAGCACCCTATTTAAAAGAATATATCAATCATAATACTAAATTACGACAAAAGGGTAAGAATGATTTCGAGAAAGATTTCTTTAAATTAATGAATAATGCTTGTTTTGGGAAAACTATGGAAAATGTTAGAAAAAGAGCTAGTATTGAAATAATCACTAGTGATGAACAAAGACAAAAAATAATTAAAAAACATAACTTTAGATCGGAAATAATCTTTAGCGAGAATTTATCGGTAGCCAGAATGGCCAAGTCAAAAATAAATCTAAATAAACTTATTTATATCGGATTCGCTGTATTAGAGTTATCCTGGCTATTAATGTACGCATTTCATTATGAATACATGAAACCTAAGCACAATAAAAATATTGACTAATGCTACATGGATACGGATAGTTTTATTTATGATATTCGAACTGAGGATTTTTATGGAGACATTAAAGCTGACCTCCAAGAAAAATTCGATGCTTCAGATTATAAAAAAGATAATCCTTATAACTTCCCTGCAGTCAATAAAAAATTGATAGGTATGATGAAGGATGAATTATCTGGAACAATAATGTCTGAGTTTGTAGATTTGAGGTCAAAAGTATAAGCTTATTTAAAAGAGGGTGACAATGAAACTAAACCAAAGAAAAAATTAAAAGGAATCAAAACTAATATCGTCAAAGATAAAATAACATTACAGAATTATAAAGATGTATTATTCGGAAAAGTGGAAAGTCTATCAAAAACCCAATATACTTTAAGAGCAAAAAAACACAGAATGTTCTTAGAAAAACAAAATAAAAAAGCTCTAGACCCCAATGACACTAAAAGAAAAGTATTGAAAAATAAAGTTAACACAGTACCGTGGGGATTTAACCCAGAGTTAGGTAGTTAAGTTAGTTGGATAGTTATGTAGTTAAGTTAGTTAGGTAGTTAGGTAGGTAGTTAAGTTAGTTAGGTAGGTAGCTAAGTTAGGTAGGTAGGTAGCTAAGTTAGGTAGGTAGGTAGCTAAGTTAGGTAGGTAGGTATACTACATTATATACTACTAGTACTTTATCTAGTAAAATTTTATACTAAGTAAATGAATAAAAAAGCACCTATTAAAGTATATGAGTTTAAACACTCGAATAGTCAATCGCAAAATAAACATCCACTAGCACCTCAATGGCCTTTTCGATTATTAATTTACGGAAATTCGGGTAGTGGTAAAACCAATTTACTTTTAAATTTAATATATGATTATGTATATTTCAATAAAATTTATTTATATGCTAAAGATATTGAAGAAGACAAATATCAAGACTTAATTCAAAACATAAATTGTTAAGAAGAAAAAAGTGGGCAGGATATGTTGTTTGCAAGTAATGACAAAAATGATATCGTAGAAGTAGATGACTTAGAGCCTAATTATATGAATTTAGTTATCTTTGATGATTTTGTAACAGAAAAGGATCAGAAAAAATTGAAGATTTATTCGTGAGAGATAGAAAACGAAATGCCTCAATAGTATATATTTCTCAAAGCTATTTTAATACCCCTAAATTCCCCCGATTAAATTGTAATTATTTCGCATTTTTAAAATGCTGTAATCGAAGCGAAATCGGTAGAATTGGAAAAAATCATGCATCTGACTTAAAAGAAGATAAATTTGTCAATTACTTTAATCGTGCTACAAAGGATCATGGATTTTTACTTATTGATCTGAAAACAAATAAAGAATCTCTAAAATATAGAAAGAACTTTGACATAGCATTATGAAAAAAAATCATTGGCTTGTCTTATATGCTTCTATACTGCTCATCGAATAAAATTAGTTAATAAGTTTATTTGTATAATAAATGAATAAGTTCGGAAGTTTAGGAAGTAAATCCAGTAAAGATAACAGTGAAAGCAAATTACTCGATGATAATGGTAATCTTGATCTACAGGGTAAGCGCTTAATTAATTTAGGTGATTCAAAATCAAATAATGATGCTATTACTCTACAAAATGTTAAAATTATTTTAAATGATTTCAAGGGTGAAGTTCTTAGCCAACAAATCCTTACAAATCAGTATTTAAGCGAGGATATTAATAGATTAACTAAAATTTATGAATCACCTGACAATATATTGACTAGAGTTGATAACAAAGGATTATTCGTAAAAAAATACCTTAAAAGTAACAAAAGAAGATATAGATGCTGAAAGTAGAAGAATTAGAAACGTTGCAAACCCAAAAAATGGTGCAGATGCAGTTAATCTTTCATCACTATTGGTATATGCGATTGAAATTATGCACTTATCTAATCGTTTAGACAATATAGAAAATGTTATAATAAATATGCTTGAAACAGATTCCGATGAAGCATTTAAAAAGAGAATGAAAAGAAGGCTGAAGCGAAATAAATAATGTTAGATTGTTTATTACATAAAACAATTCACTAATAAATGTCAAGTTTTATTGAGTATACAATTTATCTATCCCCTTTTCAAAAAAGAAAAATTAAAAAATGCTTTAAGGCAAAACAAAAATGTCAAATTCGTGTAAATCACAGCAGAAAAAATGATAGAAAACCCGTTCAATTTCTTTTAAACCAAAGGCAAGTGAATACAATAGAAAAATTTAATAAATAAAATAAAGAATGTGATATTGATATTTCGTACAAACAGCTGGTCCAAAATGGAGGATTTTTACCGTTTTTAATACCTTTAGCTGTTGCACTTGGAAAAGCAGCTTTAACAAGTGGTGCTGCAGCCTTAGGAACTTATGCTGGTAAAAAAGTTGCCGATAAAATTACTGGTGACTCTAGTGGAGCTTTAAAATTACCTGGGAAAATCGGTGCAGGAGCTTTAAGACTTCCAGGTATACAGAAAATTGTTGGAATGGGAAACCTCGAAGTTCCTAAGAAACGTGGAAGACCGAACAAAATTACTGAAAACGTTGAAGTTCCTAAGAAACGTGGAAGACCCAAAAAACTTGCTGATAGTGCAGTTTCATCTTCTTATCCAAAAACGTGAAGCGAGTAAAAAAAGAAAAAATCCCTTAACAAATATTGATATAACTGCTGAATTACACCACAATCCTTACTTCACAGGCGTATTTTCTAGAAATAATTTACCAAATAGAATCAATAAAAAAGAATGTGGTGTTATTAATTATGATTTAAGTGGTTCACCTGGAACTTATTGGGCTTGTTATTTCAATGACCCTAAGCATCTGTTTGTAGAATTCTTTGACTCGTTTGGTATTCCGCCAGGAAATGAAATAGTAAAATATTTAAAGACTTCAAATAAACCAATTGCTCATCATTCTATTCCAATAAAAAATTTAAGTGATGTCAATTGTGGACATTTATGTACAGAGTATATTAAAAAAAGATTTAAGGGAGTGGATCCGCAAAATTTTATTTCTTAATATAAATGAATGTTTTCTATTCGGAGAAATTAAGAACAGCAAAAGAATGGTTAAAATATTTATGTTATTTGCTTATTATTTCATTATTAATTTATTAATTAGTTTTATTGATAAAAACCCAAAACATAGATAATGGAAATAGTATAAACAATTTATCTATAATAGAAGAAAAAAATAAAAACAAATTGCTTATCATTCTACTCCAATACAAAATTTAAGTGATGTCAATTGTGGACATTTATGTGCAGAGTATATTAAAAAAAGAGTGGATCCACAAAATTTTATTTAGATTTTATTTCTTAATATAAATGGAAGAAGAATTAGAGAAACTATTATTTGTTTATCGCAGAAGTTGTAAATATTATGGAATAGTTAGTAATGCTTTCTTAGTATTTAAATTTATATTTAGTGCTTCAGGTTTATCTGCTTTTGCTATGTTACCCCTCGCTTCTTTAAGTCTTGGCACGGTTCTGATTGAAATACTTGAAAAATATCTAAGAATAGCAGAAAGAAAGGCTGAGTATAAAACTGCTTATTCTTTCTATTAAGAATTGCTTGCCATGTACAAATCGGGTGAATTGACTAATGAAGAAATAATTAAACGAGAAAATGAATTACGGAAAACATTACAGTTTTTTCCTTGTGAAAAATATATGAAGCAAGTGAAATTAAATGGGTATAAATACTGTAAAGCTAATTCAGTTGAGTCAAAATAAAGCCTATTTTTTCCTATATTACTTTCCACACTATATTCTCCAAAACTTTAAAAATTCTTTTTCATAGAATGCTAAGGCTACGCGCTGACAATTGCGTTAGATACATACAGGTGTTTTTGTCGCGTGTTTGGCATTATTCCCAGAAATCTTTCAACAAGTGAAAGATTCTTGGGAATAATGCCAAGGTTATTGATCATAATATACATGTTAATCTATAAATTAAATGTTAATCTATAAATTATTTTCGATTCAGAAAATTTGTTTAATAAAATAATTTATAGATTAATGGAGAAACTCTTAAGAGAATTGAAAGTGGAAAATAAATAGCTCGTACAATCGAACCGTTAAGAAAGAAGACTTAGACATTGGAATAGAATACACAATGAAAGCAATGAAAAACGTAGTAACTAAATATGGTAATAAACTTGTTATTATTATTAATTTTGAGGGTGAAATGGTTGCAGCATTTTGAGGGTGAATTCTAAAGCAGCTGATTTTGAAAATAAATTTAAAAAATTAGAAAAAGATAAAGGTATGATTTTAAAGGTTATTGAAAGAAAAGGGAAAGATAGTAATAATTATCTAGATATTGATATTGAACTTAATTAGTAGTATATAGAACTATCTAATAAATATTAAAGTATTACATTTTATTAGTAGTATAAGAAGAATGGAATATTTTTTCAAATTTCTACAAAAATTCTTATTTCACAAGACCTTTTTTAATGTTAATGCTCATGATGGAAAATTGTTAAAATGTTGGAAATTTTCATTTAAAATGGGGTGAATTCAATTGAAAAGGGGGTAAATTGAATTAATTAATGATGTGGTCCAGCTCCTGTATTTCTTATACTACTTACCCCATCCCCTTAAAAGATGTGGCTTCGACTTCCGTATTCAAAGGATACCATAAATTGGTGCACCGCATAGAAAACAGTACACAGGAACAGCCAAACCGTACACAAAACCAAAGAGAAAACTGACTAAGTGCTTCAGGCCTAACCGGCAGCTTGTGCTCAGTGCCTCTACCTGTTTCAGTTATACCTCAATTGCAAAAGTCTGTAACAGAGGCCTTAGTAGTGATGGTTACCATATCATTTTTTAAACTTACGTGACTCAGTCATTTTATTGTTATCATTTAACATTGATGTATCGTTTGTTTATATAGATTTTTGACTATTTCAGTTGCGACTTCACAAAATTTGCTGCCCTCGCAGCAGGACAATGTCGTGTCATTTGTTTCAGTGGAATTTGAAGTTTTCGGTCATGTTCAAGGTAAGTTTTTAAACAATTCTGAGATTGGATGGTGTAATAAATAACTTATTCAAACCACATGAAGCTTAAACTGAGAAAGATGCCTTTTATAAGTAACCACCTAATTTATTACAAAAAGATAGAACAATTTTAAATTACCAAATATAGAAACCAAATTAAATTATTTCAAGTTAAGAAATCAAGTACGTAATTTTGGAGATCCGGGGAAATCCCTTTGTTCACCGTTTACATGTGTGTATAGTGTTCACTGTACACCTCATATACCTTTGTTCATGTACTATTCTGATACATTCGTATTTGCATGCCCGTAGAAAATTTTCCCCGGAAATAAATAAATGATAGAGCCTGGCAATTATGCAGGGGAGAGGAGTGGGTATTCTCGGGCTCAATTGCCCCGTTGTGTTGCTTATGTGATATTTATCAAACTAATGAAATACATATTTACGAATGAATTTGATATTTATCAATGAGACTGAGAAATTTGTCTTGGACGGGCAAAGGGGGTTCTCTGCTTTTTGCTGCATGTTGGTGCGTCATGATGGTTCAACAGCTTTTTTGATGTATTTCAGAAGGACATTGAGATTAAGAGATTAAGATATTTAAGATGAGATTAAGATGGTTGCATTGAAGATGCATCATTAAAAAAGGGCACTCTACCCAATAGCAAGTAACTACGTTTGCTGTTTGTAAGGGTAAATCCGACACTCTTGTTGAAAGTGTGAACTTGGTTGAAAAGTTTGTTGAAATTTTTCAACCTTGAAACAGCTGCAATTTTGTTTGATTGTAGGAATAATTGTATTTCTACAGGACTGAACAGGGAAAATTCTGTTTTTACGAGATTGCAGCGGAAATCAAACTGCCGATCTAATAAAAGTACTAAAGCAGCAAAGATTTTCATTTTCTTAGCTGGGAAGACACAATCTTTCATATAGTCTAATTCAGCTATATCAAAGGCAGAAAAGTAGTGCTACCTAAGCAAAGAGCCATATACCTTCAATAAGTAATTTTTTCTGGTCCCTTTGCACGGAAGTGGTAGTAATACAAGCTTATGATGGGTGTACAGTTTCAACTTTGAAACTGCTGCAATTTTGTCTAGTTTGATGGTAGAAATAATGTTATTTCTACAGGACAACATAACGAAGATTCTGTTTCTAAGAGATTATAGCAGAAATCAAAAAAGCTGCTCCAATCAAGGTAATAAAGCAGTGAGCTGCCGAAGGAAAGATTCATACACCTTCAGTATATCACTGTTCTTTTTTGTATTTTTTTTCCCGGCCTCTTCGCATAATTAAACAAAAAAAAGAAGTTTTTTTAACTGACAATAAGGAGCAACATTAAAATTCAAAACGAACAGAAATTATTCTGTATATGAAGGGGGGCCCCCTCCTCAATACCTTCCTCTTCATGCTTAAAATTTCTTCCGGACAATTCCATTCGAAAATCCTCCCCTCCGGAAAATTTCTTGCAAACGATTCAGCCCCAAAAATTCTCCTTGGTATACTTTCATTTGAAAAAGACTTTAAGTTCTAACTGTTTTTCGATCACTCCGGAAATCCCCCCTCCGCGGTAATTTTTTCCCGGAAACCCAAACACGCTGAAACTTTCCCCAAGACAATACCCCCGGAACATATTCATTTTCAAAATTGAATTAAAAAAAGAGAAAGTAAGACAAATAAAAAGAATTTCATATAGGAATTGTGTCAAATCCTCCCTGTGTGAAATTTCGCCAGGGAAATTCAAACCCTGGAAAGTTTCCTTCCCAAGGAAAATTATCCGCATGGAAACCCACCCCAAGCACAAAATCTCCCTCGAAAAATGTCTGTAAGCTTCCTAATAACAAATACTTGACAAAAACAATGGGCAAATTTCATAGCTCAAAGGTCTATCCCAAGGGGATGTGAGGAGAGGGGGTAAATTATCTCCAAAGTTATAGTTTTGGGACCTTTCAACTATCCTGAACAAAATGAATATTTCAAAATTTTGATCGAACAATTTTGGGAGGGGGAATAGTTGCCCGTCAGTCTTTTTGGTCACTTAAAAAAGGCCCTAGAACTTTTTATTTCCGATCACATGAGCCCTATCTCAATGTTCTACGAACATTGGTTCGAAACGATCATTCCTGGGGAAAAAAACAAACAAACAAAAAAACAAATAAACACGCATTTGTGATCATTCTTCTGGAAAAGGATACCACATTCCACATTTTTGCGGATAGGAGCTTGAAATGCGTCCTTTTCATTAAGATTCTTTGACTTTTAGGGGGTGTTTTCCCACTTCTTCGAAAATCAGGAAAATTTTCTTCTCAGGCCTCTTATAGGTAACGCTAAGCTTAATGAATCTTATATATTTGGGATCAGCATAATAAGCTGATTATTCCGATATATCTATTGATATCAAAATTTCCTTTTTTAAAGTTTCGGTTACTATTGAGCCGTGTCGCTCCGTACTTACAGTTCGTTACCCGAAATGCTTGAAGTAGGTGGTAATAGAAGCCTAGGATGGGGCTCATTCAATTAGAAGTTTAAGCTTCAAGTGTCATTTTCAAAAGTTGAGTGTACCTAAAGGACGACCAACTAATTCCGTGCCCTATTTTGCCATCAAGTCCACTCTTAATCCAGTAAAATACCCGATCAAGATCCTGCGATATCCATTTTATTCAAAATAGTCAAAAGGTTAAAGAAATATGCCTCCGGGGATGACATGACCCTCACAATCCATGGGACAAGTACCGTAAAAATACAAACTGCCATTTGTTTGCGTGTAGGTTTTATAAAAGAAAAAAGGGGCTTGTTTGGTTTTGGCAGTGGGATTGGCTCGAAACTTCCAGGGGTCGTTCTCAGGGTTGAAAAGAATCAATAGATTTTCGCGAGAGGGGGTTAGGGGGCCTGAATAAAACAGAAACTGTTCAGTCACAGATCAGTTTGAAATTTAAAGCCGGAAAACGAAGAGGAGAGTAACTTTTGAAAAAGTTTTGGGGTGTTCCCACAAAAAAACAACTGAGGCCTAGAAGATTGCAAAAACATCTTTCCTGATTGGCTCAAAACTTATATCTTTAGGTGCTTGGGCTAAAGATACCCGAATACAAACGCAGAAATAGATTTAAAACTAGGAGTGTAAAACTAGATCAAAAGACACTATATGCATCCAGATTGTCAAAAGAGCGCCTGTGCAATATCGTAGGAACAGCTAAGGGTATTACTTTGGTGCTTTCAGGGTATTTTATTGGGAATGTGTAACTAAATCAAAAGACAATAAGTGCCTCCAAGGTTGTCAAAGGCCTTATCTGTGATATCTAAGGAGCGACAATCGACAAAGTTTGTTAAGTCGGAAATTTCATGGCATGTTGAAGGAGATGTTGAACTAAATAAAAAAAAAAAAAACTAGCTACATCCAGGTTGTCAAAAGGAAGAATCTGCAATGTCTTGGGATTGCCAAAGTGTATTAAGTTGAAACTTTCAGGATACTTTGAGGGGAATGCCGAGCTGAGTCAAATGACACCATGTGCATCCAGATGTTCAAAAGGACGCATCTACAATATATCAGGAACGGCTAGGAATACTAAGATTTTCGTGGCGTATTGAAACAGATGTTGAACTAAATCATAAGACACTATGTGCTCTGAAGGTTGTCAAAAGAGCTTATCTATGATGTTTCAAGAACACCTAAAAGGATTAAACTGAAACTTTTAGGACATAATGAGAGGTTGGTCGATAATATTCGTGCATACCTAGGGTTGTATACGATGGCGACCAGAAAGGATTTGACCCTACGTAAGCCAAGATATTATGCAGATTTTCAAGCAATTTATTCTAATAATTTTCCAAGTACCCATTCATTAGAAGTTCTATAGTGCAACTATTATCGAAATTGGCTGCAAATATCATTGAATAAAGAAATAGCTAGCCAAAGTCTTGATTTTTAAGGAGAAAAACCAAGAAAAGTTCCGCAAATACCCCCTTTACTCACCAATAAAAAACTGTAGCAATTAAAAACAAAGAGAAATTAATTAGAATTAAAGAAATTAAGGATGTTAACTTCTGTTAAATGTCACTTGAGTTGTACTATTTCTGTTTCTTATCTGTTACTGATCTTCGAAAACTGTTGTTTACATCGGGGAAACAAAGTAAACAGGTAAATAATGCATGGAACCTTTTATTAGAATCGGTCAAATTTGATTGAGCCGCATCCCTGTATTAATTTATCTAGTGTAGCGTATCCAAAATCAGTCCTTTGTGGGTTATAAGTTTTCTCATGCTGTCTTTTAAGCTTTTTATTCATCTCTATAAACAAGAATGGTTGTTAAAAATATAGCCTAATCGTCGAAACAGGAAGGCTGCATGTACATTTTCTTACAAAGCATTTTTAAAAATTCATTTCACCAACTGACATTTGAAAGCAGCTGTTTTCTCATTAACAAACATTTTATGAGGTTTAGAATTGACCGAGCGGGAGGAAAAAGGGGTTAATACTTCACTAGTATCTCTCAGATAGCATTCTTACAACAAACTTGGATTTTTTTTTTCGCATTGACAACGTGTAAACGTGATTTGCTTCACTCACATCGTATGAAATAATGATAAAGCAGAGATCTTTACTCATTTCCATATTTAAAGAACAAAGCAGATTGTTATTTCTTTCTCATCTCCTATATGATACCCAAATAAAGCAAGCAAGATTCCATGGACTTTTTCTCTAGTACTGTTAAAAAGAACTTGCTAAAATACTGTCACACAACACGGTCCGGGTATATGGCTATGTTTCTCAACATATTTTGCTTGGAAGGCATAAGTCTATGCAGCCGAAAATACTGGTATAATATCCCAAACACCAAAGGGCTTTGATACACAAAACGGCATATTTTTTGGCTAAGTAACGAAAATTTGTGTTTTATTACTGGATTAGAAACAACCGAAGGGGTCAGGATAAATTTTCTAGCGGAAAATTAAACGTTTTCTAGCGGAAAAAACAAATTATTTATAATCCCATTGTGTTACTAAAGACTAAATTGAAAAAAAAAGTCCTGCTAGTAACTGTCTTTCCAGTAAAGCGTCTGCCATAAGCATCAACAACAAGAAAAACAATAGGGAATTCTTTTCGCAAGGCAGTGGAGTTCTATATTTGAATGAATATTTCGACTCTATGTCCAAGGACCGTCCTCAAAAAACATAAATATATAAAAGAAAAGAGACTTACAATAATATGCGACCATTAAAACTAAAATAATTTTTTTAAACAGTCCCAGCATCCTTACTTCAGCAAAGTTCAACCAGGGTATTAAAGCTGTTCCCTTCTTCTCCAAACTCTGTATTTGCCACTGATAACTTCTATTTTGTCCGTAGCAGATATAGATCCAACATCTTGACTAACTCAATGAATTCAGTCAATGATTCCAGAACTGATGTGCAACATAAAATATGAAGCTTGGCACTTAAAGCGTTCTTCCTTGGAAAAAGCTAGATCTGTTAGAGAGCATATAATTAGAGAGCAGTAATTAGAGAGAATTAATTTGTATTGAAAAAATGGAAATGCCCCCTCTATATTTTGAAAAACACCTTTCTGGGTTTTCATTTCAAAAAACCGGAAAAAAACATGAAAAGGCCCCTCACCATCCCTAGATATTCAGAAACACTTTTTAAACATCATCTATAAAAAATCAAAACAATCCTTGCGCTTCCCTCGACATTTTCATGAATTGGCGCCACTGTTAATTGGGAGGAACATGGTACTAAAGCCCCGCTTGCTCAATGCGTAACCTCAAGGATTATTAGCTATTAAATATTTAGGTTTCTGTAGCGTCCACATGCCTACAAAGCTTTTATACCACAATATATTAGGCTAATAGTTCCTATTATCATACCAAATAAGTTTGAAATTTCTGTTCAAGTCCAGAGCCGTTTAGGAGGCAGCTAATGAAGCTTTAATCCAACTCCCAAGGTCCAAAGATACACACCCATTCTACTCTCTCACTGCAGCATTAGAAGCTATTTGATCTAAACTATTCCATAGCCTAAGCTGCAACAACCTCACAACTTTCTACAAGTCTATAGGGATTTCATTTGTAGGAAGGTTAAGAAAGCCAAAATAACTCCAAGGTTAAAGCATTAATAAAATACATATTTAAGTGTAAAAATGACGAAAAATCAGTGATACATCCCCACCCTCACTAAAAGAAGAAATATTGAAGAAGCCTCTTTAAAAGTCTTTTACTGACGATGTTTTTTTTAGGTTGTTATTTTCCGAAATATTGCAAGGAAATAGCCGACAGTTTTGGCATTGGAGGTTGGATTAAAAACACAAAGAAAGGAACAATTGTTGGCAAGATTCAAGGAGAAAAGGCAAAAGTTGATGAGTTGTAAGTTTTAATTTAGAATTTAATACGAAAAGGAAGTCTGTTCCCCGACAAAAAAAATCTTAAACACCTCACATGTCCGAGTTCATGCCAGAAAATATTCAAATTACTTGTTCAAGTCCTTTTAAAAAAGGCTATGTAGTGCGCAAAGAAAGCTAATAGGAAACTGATAAAACTACAAAATACTTCTAGAAATGTGTTTATGTGGGCTCTAATTTATTTAACTTTTTTCTTGTAAGTTATTGGAAGACAAGAGAGAACTTTTAAATTACAGTTTCAGCACAGAATTTCAAAGCGCTCATTGCAATGAACAGCAAGTGAAGAGTGGCTAAGGCTGTATCGAGGAAGTGTGGGGGGGTGCCTGACTCGTAAAAACGTGACAAAAACGTACATAAAAAATATTTGGTACTTTTTTAAAAACAAAATTACCCCCCCCCCCCCAAAAAAAAAAAAAACATAACAGCCCCCCCCTCCCCGAAAAAATCCTGGATACGGCCCTGAGTGTGACCCTCTTAATATTAATCCAAGCTCTGAAAACCAGTATGTGTAGTCTTATATTCAAAAAAAAAACTTATTAGTTCGATAACTCGAATAATTTCAGAAAAATAAAAAAACACTCCAAAGAACCGGCGTGGCTTTGAAAAAAAATAATCACAGAATCAAATTCAATGTTTTTAGAAATTCCTGTCATTTTGGTTACAGCCCTCAAACTACGAAAATACCTAATTTAAAATTTCAAGCAATTCACGTCAATAAACAGCACAATAAAGTGACCGTTGTCACCACTACTTAGGCTTACTACTTAGAGTAAGTGAGAGTAACCTACTTAGGTTACTCTGCTTAAAGAGTAAACAGAATTTGAAAAAAAGGAAGTTTCAGAAGATCATATACCTGAAATGAATTCAAATTTATCCCGATTTAAAAAATATGAAGTTAAAAGTCATTTCTATTTTAAAATATACGTGATACATTCCTTAATTGACTTTTATTTTCTTATACCTAAAGGATGTAGCTACAGTATTTTTATTGGGGGCAAGAGGGGGTGCTATTGAAGTAGGGGCCACGCAAGCGGTGGTGAAGAAAAGTAACTATTTAACAAACACACTATTTGGTGAATTTAAAAATATTAAGCATACATTATAAAAAATAAATGCACATTAAACAATCATAAATATAAGTTCTAATGCTTGGCTTTTACTAAAATTGTCAGCAATGAGCTGCTGGAGACGGGCTTATCCAGCTCAAGGAAAGTTCTTGTTTAGTTAAAATAGATGGATAATTGGCAAAAGTATGTAAATGGGCAAAGCTAGGCTCTTTAGAAGAGGGAATAGTTCCGTTTAGTTTATCCTGATAGATACATCAATGTAGAAGCGTCTTGATAAGATTATTTGTAACTTTTGCGGGATATAAGGAATTTGTTCAGGTATTCAGCTGTTAAAGTAACAAGGACATTAAATAAAAACTTTTTTTGCCCCTTTATTTACCTAAGTTCTGTTATTACCTGAAAACGGCGATTTTCCAAGATTTTTCTTTTGATTGTTTCAAAATTATGAAATTTATAGAGCAGTATAGCATTTTCGCCAGCATTGCCACGTTGAACCGTGAAAATAAATAAACCAAAATAATTAGATAAATTTGAGAATGCTTTTCGTATGTAAAAATTCAAATGCTAAAAATCTATATATTCCCAAAGACAATCAAACTTTCAAAGAAAAGCTATACCTTCTTAGGCTGTGAGGTACATTATGTTATAGCTTAATGTTAGCTGATTTTTCATTCACGTTTCTTTTTTTTCAAATTTGGCGCCCGTTGCAATCAAAACTTCAACAAAATCAATTTAAACAATCCAATTTCCTTTTCCATGTCCTAAATATTTTAAAATTTTTCTACTTTCTTTTTAAGCTTGAGTAATTTTTTAAAGTAAAATAAATAAAATAAAGTTTTAATTTACGAAGATGTTTCCATTTATTGTGTTTAAATAATAATTTTTAAAAATTTTTCTTGTATTTTAATATTGCTGAACTTAATTTTTATGCACACACGTTTGGCAGAGGTTAAGACATTTTGGACATCAAGAAAATCTTTTATGTCAACCTGGATATATGCCATCATGATCACCTTTTATTTTGGCAATATATTTTAAATGTTTTGACACATAAACAAGAAGTGATGAATCAAGAAGTAATATTATATTTAAAAAAATACACTTTATTATGTTTTTTTAAACACTTTTCACAAGTTAATCCCCCATTTCAGAAAGTTGAAAGAATGCTTTACATCAGCATTATTGAACCTTTTATCTCTTTGTCTTTCTAAAAGAGATTTCACGACGGCATTCACATGAAATGCTTGATTCTGTTGCTTGAAGGAATCAATAGATGGCTTCGATGGGATAGCCTCTTAGACGTTTTCTCTTTTCGGTAACTAAAGCGGGCTGTGTACCTCGAACGATGCCTTCTAAGTCTTAGGAACCCATGCATAAAATGGGCAGCCACATTCGAAAAGAAGTTTTATCACTGACGGTTGAACCGAATGTAATATGGCCTTAGGAGCGAAGAACTACCGCGGATTTTCTTGAACAGAAGGGAAGAATGCATTCAGTAGGCCATCTCAGAAATAACAGCTGACAGACAAATTCTTCGAGACGAAGCGCAGCAGCTCCCTTCATCCGCTTTATATTTTTTTTTGCTTTTTCTTTTTTGTTTTTTGGAGGGGATAGGGGGAGAGTAGATTCAAAACTTTTTTACTATTCTACTCGATTCTAAACTGACAAACATTTTGTCATTAATGCGGCACCTTTAATTGCTTCGTAACATCTTGTTTAAGTACTTTTTCAATGCTTTCACTAATTTTGCTTTGCTGAAAGTAATACTTTGTGCTCAATATCATTTTCATTTAGCTTTTTACGGGCAAAATCCTTTTGCAGTCAATTTGCAGCTCCATTTTAATGTAGTGTGCTTGAAAACAACTTTCTCGCAGTTCCAATGGTTTAATTGCTTTCCAGTTTATCCATAAAATGTTAAATAAGGACAAAACTTTAGTAATCTACCGTTAAAGCCGGTTTTCATTATGGCTTTTTCAGGCGAAGTCCACAATCTGAAAATGGCTTGTCGATCATAAGGTTTCAGTTTCCCTGAAAAAAAACTGCTTTGAGTTTACCTTTTGAGCTTTAAAAAGCATCAATGGAGACTATAGCAGCCAGAAAAATTAAAAAGAACGGGTGGCAGCGCCTTAAAAAAAACAGCAATGAAGACATAGCTATAGTGACTGCTAAAAGTAGCTATCAGTAGCTGTTAGTAAATAAAATTTGCATTGTTAACTGAAATTTACGGATATAGTTATTGAAACTTAAAGATCTTTATTGATTAATCTTAAATGACTTGAAAAGTTGAAAGGTATTTGGCATCAATTCTGTCTTCAGTAGACGCGTTTCTAATTATTAATTTAGTATTTTAATATACCTGCAAGGATTAACTCTGATTCAGTTGTACACGAAAGGTCACATAAAAAGTGGAATACGCAGAACATTAATGATAATTTAACCTGAATTTAAGCAGTTCCTGCATTATATAAAAGATTTTTGTTCTATGCTTTCATGTTAAAAGGTGTGCGAGTAAAAAAAAACGAGTAAAAAAAAGAATTTTTTACTCGTTACAATTATGTCGAAAGTTCAGCCAGTAAGAAGACCGCAAAACCTGATGAAAAGAATGAAAAGTTTTCAAGCCACGATATTTTCCAAGAAAATTCTCTGTTTCTCTGTGGCAGTTTTGGTTATATATATAGTTATAAAAAGTCTCGTTCTTTTAACAGACACATTGAAATCGGTAAAAGTGAAGTCTGTGTTTCGGTACCTGGGTTGAGCGTCTATGGATTTAAAGTTTTAGCTTGCTAATTTCAGTACCCAAAGGAAAACATTAGTCAATAATGTAGGGAAAAGAAAACAGGGGACAAATGTTCGTTGACGTACTACTTCAACCTCCATGCCTAAGAGCCAAAAATGTCAGGTTTTAAAAATGAAGCAATTAAGTCTCCTACAAAGTATCCGTGGTTTCTCTAATAAAGCGCAATTGCAGGAAAATACCTACCAGAGGCACCACCCCTCGGAGCAGTCATGCTGATCAATCGCAACTGCCCCTGGATTTGAATATACATTTGGCAGAAAAAATTGAAATATACAATAGCTCACATCTTAGATTTTTAAAATGCCTTTTTATTTCTTCATTGAAGAATTCCTTGTCCCCTCCCCCTATATATTTGTCAATTTGTGCCACTGCTCATAACTAAATTAAAACATTGTTAGAACCGAAATCCTTTGATACCAGAATGAGGAAGCTGCTATCCCGACTTTAGACGCCTTTATGTTCTAAAACTAGCAAACTACTGCCCCGATTTGATCCCGGAGAGCACTGACCCGGGTACAGTAGACCCAATTTTGTTGAAAACCGCAGTAGAATGGCCACGTACAAAGAAATAGGGTATTTTAATCGTTTCCTAGTAAGATTACTTAGTGATAAGAAGGGCAAAGTCCCCCCCAGCCATAACTAAATAAAACCTATTTTCCGAATCCTTGGGGCATACTGAAATGGTAACAATGTTCCCTCTATTCTTCTGGCAAAGATTAAGTGACAACTTTCAAACTAAACTTAACTACATTTGCTCCAGAACTCAACTGCCAATAATCAAATAATTAATTTACTTTACTATTTCATCTTGAACAAAACTTCACCTTATATCTGTCAGTTTAAGAAACATTGAAATGATGTGTTTCTTAATTTACCATGTTTGACAAGCTTGTCTTTTATGAACTGTCACAATTTCCTAGAACTGAATTAGTTTTTGAGTGACTTCCAACTTGTAATTTTTTTCAAATTCTTGTCATTCCAAATAATGCTCTTTATAAAAGTTGCCGGCAAGGGGGGGGGGGGGAGATTCTCTGAACACTCTTGTGTACAACAAGAGGCACAGAGGAACACTAGAGGGTGCGAGTCTGTTTTAAATAAATTCATTTTAGTTAAGTTTGATATTGGGAGTTAACAACATACGCGTAACCAAAAATTACCTTCTTACAACTTCTAAGTTTGTATTTTGGAATTTTTATGTCATCCTCTGAAATAGCAAGTTTTTGGTAGATAAAGACAATTCTTTAGATATTTAACTTAAGGACATAAAAGAATAAAAACTTAATTAAAAAAAAACACAAAACAGTAAAGAATTTGCACAAAAGTTTGCTTACAATTTAGGGTTCCCACCAAAATTGGTCCTTCGATTTTGGCCAGGTGCCTTTAGTGTTTCAAGGTCGGGGATTCACTTTCCTTATTCCGATGATTACAAAAAAAAATTAACCTAGCCAGAGCCCTGTACATATAAGCATACTACCACGACGTCTATACAGTTCTATTAATTTGCAAAAGTACCAGACTTACCAAACTGTATCTCAGAGCTTAAATACAATTGAACTTTTTTGTTGCCAGAATTGCAAACGTCCTTCCCCGATCTTGATCCCAAAAGTTCCCTAAGAAACCCGATGCTGAAATCCCATTCTTTCTTAACAAATATTTTTTAAATTTTATTTTATACATCAAAAGATGAAAAAACTGTTTAGCTACTTTCCAAAGGCCCTTTTTAATAATTATTTGCAATAAATCCTCTGTTATCTCCCCAACATCTTCTATTTCGCCTTTCCTACACCCTTTTAACTCCTTGCTTTGTTTTTTTTTTTCAACCACTGATTCCATCCTCAAAACCCAAGAAATGGGATGTTCCAGCAGGGATATACACAGTAAGTGAGCCTCGTGGCCCGATCCTCCACGAAATCCTAAATTTTACTGAATTTAGGGAAACTTCTTAGTCAAATTATCAATTTTTAGTTTGTTGGGCCCCCTCAAAAAGAAATCACAAATTTTACAGGTACATGTTGTGTCCCAGCATAACCATTCAAGATTAACTCAACATATGGCTTTAAGTTGCATAATCGACCATTTAACTATGTTGATTGCGGGATGTTCTGTTTAATGTTCTATTTGTTCCGCTTTTCGTGTGATCTTACAAACAACTAGACATTTTTAATCTATAGCCCCCCTCCTCCTTTAAACCAGCAAAACAAACTATGTTAACCTTAACATTAGAAAGGTTTCTGAAGTGTACGTTATTAAAGTGACCTTAAAATAAAGTGTTAAAAGTGTTACATATTTTCTTAAAAAGTAAAAACATATGGTTCATTTTTTTAACATACAAATATTAAATGTATCATTTTTTTGAAAGTTTCTGCTCAGTTGCACAGCTAATTATTATTTATCACTTACTCTGGGATCATACAGGCGCGGTTTCAAACAAATCGGGCAACACGCTCTATGTAAAGAGCGCCCTGTGCCATTAGTATCCAAAACTCCAAAAACGCAGTTTTGATAATAATACATACACTTTAAAGACTGCCCTTTTTATGGTGAGTCCAAATATTTTAAATTCATCAGATTTAAATCTGCCTGTCAGATGTTTTTAGCATAAGAAAACCAACATTGTTTTAGAAAAAGGGAAAGTAATCCTACAAAAAAAGAACTGATGAAAGTTCCACCATTAAATTTAGCATATTTTTAGCCATGAAAAACAGCTCTCAATTTCCTATCTGCAATCATACAGATTGCACATTTTTCACGAAAACACAGCTCACGGATTTTTTTTTTTTTTTTTTTTTTTTTTTTTTTTTTTTTTTTTTTTTTTTTGTTTATTAGGGGTGGTCTTATTGAATTAGTGGTTATAGAACATTGTACAAGGCCTTCTTTAAATGAAAATCGATAGCGCACTTCTAACTAAAACAAGAGATCGTTGAAGAGCAAAGTAGTGATTCCCACCGTTTTCAGGCGCAAAATAACATCTTCGGCCCCAAATCCGGCCAAAATACTATGTAAATATACTGAGACAGTTAATCAATCTTGGACTATCCAAAGTTATTCATGTAGCCTCCCCGTTTTACAGGCCATTATGTCCCATGGCGGTGTAACTGTCCCTCAATATACAGACCGTCCACACAGAACAATTATTTATCATAGACATTTTTTAAACCAGATATTGTAAACTAGCTGTCGTAAAAATAACTAAATAAATCATATCAGAGCACAGTGCCAGTTTCTGTCATTTCGTTCTAGCAAAAACAAAAAAAAATCAAATTATAAGATGGACGATTAGTTTAGAACTGTCGAAAGACTAGTTAAGTAGCCTCACAGCTTCAGAGATTACAGCGGTGCGTGGTAAGTCACTCATCCCTAAACGAATGTGGAGGCTATGAAAATGAAGCAGAAATAACACATATTTTAGAATAACATTCAAATTCCAGAATTCGAAGGGATAAGCTTTGTCTAAGTTTTCTTCAGTTTCTTCATTTTAGCTTGCGAAAAATAAAACAACATCAGACAAATAAAGTAAATTTTACGGAAATGTGTATGTAATTATTCACACGTTAGGGATAGCACTTAGTAAAGGATTATCAACAAGCTAAACATGCAGAGCATTTACTGGGAAGCAGCTTTATGCAGCTACCACAGCATAAAAATTATATATTGTGTAAAATTCCTATCTTCTCCGTTAAAGATTTTGGGACAGATCAGTCTCGCACATTCCTCATGACTCCGCCTTCGCGCGTGCACAATAACAAATGCTTAGCACATTGCGATGAGAATGCCAAGTACACACGGCACTGAAGCTACTGTTGTGACGCAAAGGGAAACTTCCCTTTCCGCGCACTGTGATGTCTCCCAATTCTGAATCAATTTTTCCAAAGTGTATAATATTTGTGCTGTGGCAGTTACTAAAAAGAAGTTTTTCCTAATTTCAGGGTGAATTGGCTATCTCACACAGGAAGCCCTGGTTGCAGGATTGACAGATGTGAGCTCTCGAAATGGGAATATTTAAGAAGACCAGATTTCAAAGGATTCAGCATTCGATTTTGAAACCCTCAAACGTGCGAACAAATGGTTTAGATCCTGCGATAACATTATTTATCAATTATTGCTAGAGCATTAGAGTGAAATTATCGGAATTCATGTGCTTGTAAATGGGTAACACTATAATAAATCTGTCAATTTTTTAAGTACGTCTAGGGTAACACAGGTGTGCTTTGCTTATTCAATGGACGTTACCAGGAGCGGAAATTCACGGAAACGTAGATGGAGAGGAGCAAGGATTTTTTTGTTTTCTAAATAAAGATACAAATAAAATGAAATTTTCGATACCTAAGTGGGAGGACAAATCCTTTTTTTCAATGAAAATACTCCCCAAAAATTTAATTTTGAAAAGCAAGAGGGTAATTTCCCCCCAAACCCAGACGGCTCCTGTGGATACTATGAGATCACATGGAAAAAATATTGTAATCAGTGTCGTATCCAGTTTTTTTGTTCGGAGGGGGGGGGGATACAAAACAATTCGTGGGGAAAACAAAATAAAAATAGCGGAGATAAAAAAAAAAAATGTACAAAAATTTGCCAAAATGTATTTAGGCATTTTCCTGACAGGCACCATATGCTTGAATCATTGACAGGTGCGGGTAGAGTAAAAATACTTATATGCACCTGGTAGGGCAAAAGAAGAATATTTTTTCTCTCTTTTCTCTCGTTTTTCTTTCTTTATGTGAAGAATATATATATATATATATATATATATATATATATATATATATATATATATATATATATATATATATATATATATATATATATATATATATATATATATATATATATATTATATATATATATAGATATATATATATATATATATATATATATATATATATATATATATATATATATATATATATATATATATATATATATATATATATATATATATATATATATATATATATATATATATATATATAATATATATATATATATATATATATATATATATATATATATATATATATATATATAATATATATATATATATATATATATATATATATATATATATATATATGTGTGTGTGTGAAAATTTTTACATTAATCAAATACCAACTAATAAACACATTAAGAAATTTCATCCAGCAATTTGAACTTAAAATAAATGTATTTTGACTTATTTATCAACTGATGTGTACACTTTTGATACATCCGACACGAAAAGTCGACACAGGCAGGAAATTTTCGGTGCACCAAAGTGGCAGTAGTAATAAGAATATTCATGGTATACCGGTACACGAGACACTTGCTTGTTAATGGTGCCTATTTATTCGTCCCCTTTGAATGATGGCAACCAAGGGCGCACCCAGGATTCATGTTAGGGGAAGGGGGATTCATAAAAAAAAATTTGAAAAACGCACAAAAAATACTTAAATTAATTTGTTCCGTCTTTGCAAGTTGCACAGAAAATTCTGAAGGGGGTCAAACCCGTTAATCTCCCACCCCTGGATACGGCCTTGGTGGCAATTGATAAATATTAATGTTGTTGAAAATCCAGATAAGTGTTTAGGTCTTTTTATAATGATTGTCGACAAAACAGTTAGCTACCAGATTCTGGTGTATATAGAATAGAATAGAATTTATTGACACAAAACAAAGACAGTTACGAAAACAAAGACAGTTTCATACAAATTTAAATTGGCACCAAAGTATAACCTAGGCTACTGAACTATTATCCTCATCCCTAAACTTCAAAATAACCTTTCTCTATGTTCAATACCCATCGTCAGGAACCTTCCGAGTCTCTTTATACCTCCAATATCTTACCATGATAATAAATTTATTATCTTATCTCTCTCCCAAACCTCAACCCCAAACAATTCTTTTCTTAAATCTATTAATTCACTACGTTTCCCTACAAAATGAACCAAATCTTCCTCTTTCCCGCACATGGGACAGAAGTAAGGACCAAAAGCTTGCCTCCCCCTCCCAGATACTTCCTTCTCTCACCTACTGGTAACCCATCTGACCTAACACAAATAATAAACTTTAGCTGCCTCTTTTGAAGCCCCGCCTTAAAATACAATTCTTCTCCCCACTGCTCCTTAGCTTTGCATATAACTCCAGTGATCGGGTCTCATTCACTCGCGCATGCCACACCTGGATATCGTGGTCCCTTAACCTCTCCTTGACCCTACTTGCAACTTATCCTTCCTTTAATCCAATCCCTAGCCCACCATTCCATAGCTCTGAAAATCCACAATCATCCAATATCTTCTTTATTTGAGATGGCCACGTATCACGTATCACCCAAACTTCAGATCAATAATGCATAGCCGTTGCAATCTTTACATGAAATATCTGCTTATGAATTTTCAGGTTCTGTATGTTCGCCAGTTGGCTAACAGTCAGAGCATAGGCGCAGGACTTTCCTTTAGCAAGACTTAGCATGCGTTGCTTTCCAAACTTACCATTTGACGAATACTTACATCCTAAATACGTAAACTCATCCCTAATTTCTAAATCTATTCCCTCCCATTTTACTCTATCCCTACTTGTAATCTTACCCCCTTTTCTAAAAACCATAACTCCCGACTTCTTTACATTCAGGCTTAGTTGTTTCTTATTTATATATTCCTTATAGGCCAGTAAAAGTACGGTTTGACCGGGACAAAATTGCAACAAAAGGTTTCTTTACACCAAAATGTTCAGAAAAAATCGCTGAACAACATATCCAAAATCCGCTAAAATCGGCCTCCGGGAAAACCTTCTGGGGCTGCTTAAAGGGGGTGAAAGGGGGCGAAAAATTAGGTATTTACATTTTTGACATTTAGGAAGGTTTTTTTACACTAAAATGTTTAGAAAAAATCGCTGAACAACATATACAAAATCCGCTAAAATCGCCCGCCGGGAAAACTCTCTGGGGCTGCTTAAAGGGGGTGGAAGGGGGCGAAAAAATAAGTTTTTTAATTTTTGACATTTGGGAAGCTTTGTTTACACTAAAATGTTCAGAAAAAATTGCAGAACAACATATCCAAAATCCGCTAAAATTGCCCGCCGGGAAAACCTTCTGGGGCTGCTTAAAGGGGTGAAAAATCCTTTTTTCGATTTTGTTATTTCGATACGTTCGGAGACTCGATTCTGGTATAAATCAACTCGCTGAAACCAAAAATGATGTTACTTTTATTGCAACACTTCTCTAACTTATATTAAACTACAAAAAATAAGATTTTAATAACTCCATTGCCAAAATAAAGGAAGTAGCTTCCTTGCCTCAATGCAAGGTCTGACTAGCCTGAGTTACTCAATAAGTGATCAACACGTCGAAACGCTCCAGTGGCGGATGAAGAGAGATACTGATGACACGGAGGCAGTCCTAGACTTTTTGCGAACCCTGATTCCGTTCAGAGAACACGGAGGGCTCCTCAACATCGTTACCGGCGTAACTGTATCAGCTAATGTAGAGGCGGACACCGCGAAAGAAGTTGGAGCCCGAATTCTAGACGATATGACTGGGAAGGCAGCTGATTCATTTCCGTTCCGGAAGAAAGACAAGGCTGTTACAATGGCATCCAAATCAGCTGTTAACATTGATGGTGAACCTGTTCATGTAGATCAAGGGCTTCTGTTCCAGCGCTTAGCTACGGTGGCGAACCGGGAAGAATTCGATCTTCGAGACCTTTTGTCGTATGAGCTTTGTACGCATCCCCCATCCCTTTTTGGATCCTATGAAGTTCTGCGTCCTGCCGACAAACCATTTCTGTCAAACGCAATTCGAAAGGCGTCAGGGGACCATTCGGATGAACGCTTAGATTCGTGCCACTATGTCGTTGACGGCGGCTGGCTGCTCCAGAAATTGACTTGGCAACCCAACTCTACATTTGACTTCATTTGCTAAAGTTACGTCAAGTATGTCACCACTAGATTTGGAAAAGCTTCGGTAGTTTTTGATGGATATGACAATGGTCCTTCGACGAAAGGTATGGCTCACCTCAAACGTTCCAGGGGTAAACAGTGCCCAGTGGTAGAATTCACTGGTACAACAAAGTTAACAAGAAAGAAAGAAGAGTTCTTGAAAACTGCACAAACAAGCAGCGGATAATTCTAGCGATAGGAGAAAAATTGTCCTCAGCAGGTTGTTCAGTACAACATGCCTCTGCTGACGCGGATGTCCTGATTGCAACCACAGCCATTCATAATGCAAGAACTCAGTTGACATGTCTCATCGGCAACGACACTGACTTCCTTATCCTTCTCCTCTATCATTTCACTACCACCCACAAAGGCCTGTATTTCAGATCCGAGGCGAAAGCTTCAAACGAACGTAAGCTATGGAATATTTGCTCCATCAAAGGAAAACTAAGGGACATGTGTGGTGCAATTCCATTTCTGCACGCGTTCCTAGGCTGTGACACCAGATTTATCAATTCCTTGTAATCTCGAAGTGGTGTTACAGCCTAGGAACGCGTGCAGAAATAGAATTTCCCCACATATGTCCCTTAGTTTTTCTTTGATGGAGCAAATATTCCATAGCTTATGTTCGTTTGAAGCTTTCGCCTCGGATCTGAAATACAGGCCTTTGTGGGTGGCAGTGACATGATAGAGGAGAAGGATAAGGAAGTCAGTGTCGTTGCCGATGAGACATGTCAACTGAGTTCTTGCATTATGAATGGCTGTGGCTGCAATCAGGACATCCGGGTCAGCAGAGGCATGTTGTACCGAACAACCTGCTGAGGACAATTTTTCTCCTATCGCTAGAATTATCCGCTGCTTGTTTGTGCAGTTTTGCAAGAACTCTTCTTTCTTTCTTGTTAACTTTTTTGTACCAGTGAATTCTACCACTGGGCACTGTTTACCGCTGGAACGTTTGAGGTGAGCCATACCTTTCGTCGAAGGACCATTGTCATATCCATCAAAAACTACAGAAGCTTTTCCAAATCTAGTGGTG
Source organism: Artemia sinica (assembly GCA_027921565.1). NCBI lineage: Eukaryota > Metazoa > Arthropoda > Branchiopoda > Anostraca > Artemiidae > Artemia > Artemia sinica. Next base: position 22,297,166 of record CM051263.1, on the reverse strand, counting down.
ACATACTTGAAGTAACTTTCACAAATGAAGTCAAATGTAGAGTTGGGTTGCCAAGTAAATTTTTGGAGCAGCCAGCCGCCGTCAACGACATAGTGGCACGAATCTAAGCACTCATCCGAATGGTCCCCTGACGCCTTTCGAATTGCGTTTGACAGAGATGGTTTGTCGGCAGGACGCAGAACTTCATAGGATCCAAAAAGGGATGGGGGGTACGTACAAAGCTCATACGACATAAGGTCTCGAAGATCGAATTCTTCCCAGTTCGCCACCGTAGCTAAGCGCTGGAAAAGAAACCCTTGATCTACATGAACCGGTTCACCATCGATGTTAACGGCTGATTCGGATGCCATTGTAACAGCCTTGTCTTTCTTCCGGAACGAAAATGAATTAGCTGCCTTCACAGTCATTTCGTCTAGAATTCGGACTTCAACTTCTTTCGTGGTGTCCGCATCTACATTAGCTGATGCAGTTACGCCGGTAACGATGTTGAGGATCCCTCCGTGTTCTCTGAACGGAATCAGGGTTCGCAAAAAGTCTAGGACCGCCTCCGTGTCATCAGTATCTCTCTTCATCCGCCACTGGAGCGTTTCGTCGTGTTGATCACTTGTTGAGTAACTCAGGCTAGTCAGACCTTCCATTGAGGCAAAGAAGCTACTTCCTTTATTTTTGCAATGGAGTTATTAAAATCTTATTTTTTGTGGTTTAATATAAGTTAGAGACGACACATACACAGAGACGACACACACACAGAGACGAAAAACACAAAGAGACGAAACACACACAGTGTTACAATAAAAGTGACATTTTCGGTTTCAGCGAGTTGATTTATACCAGAATCAAGTCTCCGAACGTACCGAAATAACAAAATCGAAAAAAGGATTTTTCACCCCTTTTACCCCCTTTAAGCAGCCCCAGGAGGTTTTCACGGCAGGAAATTTTACCGGATTTTGGATATATTGTTCTGCGATTTTTTCTGAACATTTTAGTGTAAACAAAGCTTCCTAAATGTCAAAAAGGAAAAAAACCTATTTTTTCGCCTTCTTCCACCCCCTTTAAGCAGCCACAAAGGGTTTTCCCGGCGGGCAATTTTAGCGGATTTCGGATATATTGATCTGCGATTTCTTCTGAACATTTTAGTGTAAACAAAGCTTCCCAAATGTCAAAAATGAAAAAACCTGTTATTTCGCCCCCTTCCACCTCCTTTAAGCAGCCCCAGAAGGTTTTCCCGGCGGGTGATTCTAGCGGATTTTGGATATGTTGTTCAGCGATTTTTTTTTGAACATTTTAACGTAAAAAAAGCTTCCTAAATGTCAAAAGTGTAAATACCTAATTTTTCGCCCCCTTTCACCTCCTTTAAGCAGCCCCAGAAGGTTTTCCCGGCGGGTGATTCTAGCGGATTTTGGATATGTTGTTCAGCGATTTTTTCTGAATATATTGTTGTAAAAAAAAAACCTTTTGTTGCGATTTTGTCTGGGTCGACCCACTTTTCTCCGTACTTTTACTGGACTATTAGTTCTATCCAACAAGAACTGTAAATCCTCACTAGACTTCGCTACTAGTGCCAGGTCATCTGTGAAAATCAGCATGCATAGTTCACAAACATCTAATGACACCATTGGGGCTCCTTGCTTCCTAAGAAAATCCGGCAAATCATTAATAAACAACGAAAATAACCGCGGAGACAGGGGGCAACCTTGTTTAACCCCCATTCTAGAACAAATTACATCTGAAAATTTTCCTGCCACCCTAATAACAAACTTTGTAGCTTCATACATACTTATTAAAATCCGTACAAGCGGGTATGGCAGGCCAATATTTATACAATCCTTCATTAATAGTTGCCTCTTTACGTTATCACGTGCCCCTTTTAAATCCAAAAAAGCTACATACAATTTACCTCCCTTCTTATTTATAAACTTATGAACTAAACACTTTAATGTAAAAATTTGATCAATCGTACTATGCCCCTCCCTGAATCCTGACTTTTCTGGAGCCAACTTCTAAGTCTGTTGTCTAATACCTTTGCCGTTATCTTTCCTAGTGTGTTACCTAAATGTATACAACTATAATTTTCATGTAGTTTTTTATCCCCTTTCTTAAAAATCGGCACTCCTACTGCTAGGTTCCACTCACTAGGCCAAATTCCTGATCGAAGCACTGCTCTAAATATCAAAGAAATAATATACAATGTTACGCTTCTACTATGCTTCCATAGAGCTGCTGGGATACCATCAGGGCCAGGTGCTGAACATACCTTCATCTCTTTTAAAATTTTCCATGCTTCTTCTACCCTTACTGGGTCGATTAAAGCATCGTCTTCTTCCTTCATAGGGCCATAAACTTTATCTTTGATACTCTTTTTCCAATTATCTTCAAATGCAAACTCATTTTCTGTTGTCTCCTGCCTCCCTAATTCACTCGACCAGGTGTCCATGAGGGGGATATCTTGGCTTGTCTCCCTTCTGGTAGAACTTGAAACCTTCTTCCAAAAAACTTCGCTATCCTTATCCTTTGATGCCTGCTCTATCTTCTTAATATCTTCTTCTTCTTTCATCTTCTTACACTTTCTAAATACTTTCTTATATTCTCTCCTAATTCTTCGGTATGCCAATAAATTATTATCTAAAGTCCCTGGTCGTTGGAGCCTGACTACATCTAACGCTTCTTGTAGCCTTGCTTTTAACTTTTACCTTCCCCTCTGAATTCCTAACCTCAATTTTATTACTTCCTCCTGGTCCTATGCATATATCATACACTACCTTATTCAGTCCTTTTGGACTCTCCCCCTTCCTTACCAATTTTAAAAAAAAACTCCTCACACTCTTCTATTAGCTCCTGAGTACTGCCTCTTATTATCCCTTGGTTTACTATCTCTTCTGTCTCCTTAACTATTTTCATCAGTTTTCTAATACCAAGACCATTCTTTGTAAGTCTACTTATCTCCCTTTCTCTTTGCCAACTCCGAACTCTTATCTCGCATATAGATCCATGGGACCCAGGAATACTCATATTAAGAGCACTTGGGACGTGGTCCGACCCTACGCAACACATCACTCAAAAATTGTAACACATTAGCCACATATTCGACCCAACCAAACAATAATCTACCACACTTGGTGACCCAGAAAAACAAGTAAAATTCCCCGCTTCTTCATCTTCTCCCAGTCTTCCATTCACAATTACCATTTTTTCATTCACACAAAAATCTAAAAGGTTAAATTCCCATTTATTCCTTCTACGGTTCTGGTCCTTACTCTGTCACTTACCAATTTTTAAATTAGATGCGATGATGACGAGATGATGATGAGATGAAATGGGTTTTATTTTCAACGAAAAATTACATCATACTTAACTGGTACTTACCGCATTTTAAATAAAATTATCAATCAAATTTAGAAAATGGTAAGAACGTGTGACGCTTTATTAAGCCACTATTGTGGCTTGAGCAGCGTCACACAATCTTTCATCATAAACTAAACTCATTCACTCTTCCTACTTTTTTCTTACCTCTCAATACTATTCAACCCTCCCGAAAAAAAATACCCACAAAACAAACCCCCGAAAAATAAAAAATATAAAAACAACAATCAAATATACTCCATTCCCACCCAACAAAAACTGTTTTAATCTAATTTTAAACTAAAACTGATTTTCTGACTCTTTAATGCTCTCCGGGAACCATTCCAAAAATTATCTACATAATTTGTAATTGCAAAACTAGATCGACTCGTACTCCTTACTTCTGAGCCTAAGCTTCCATGACCTCTAGTCCTATGCTGATGATGATCTAAATTAAACTTTAAAAATCTCTAAAATATTGTGGAGATAATCTACTAAGCACTTGGTAAGTAAACACTCCCGCCTGATGGTCCCTGATCTGATGAACATTTAAAACTCTAAAACTCATAAAACATTCACGCGTGTGCTCATACTGAATAAACTCACCTAGCACTTTAAGCACCTTATTCTGAAGAATCTGCAGTCTTTTAATATTTGAAGAAAACTTAGATTCATAAATACAGCAACCATAAAGAATAAAAGGATGAAAAACAGTATAATATACATTTCTTAAAACAGTTAAAGGTAACAAGTGTTTCAACCGCCGCATCAGGCAAGTTTAGAAGTTTAGGCAAGTTTAGGCCTCGTGCAAGTTTAGAAGGAATCGTATTTATGTGTTTCTTCCAACTAAAATGATTTTCAACATCAAATCCCAAATACTTATTTTCAAAAACCTGTGAAAGCGACAAATTTTCAAATACTATAGAAACACTATTTACAATTTTTCCTGTTCTACTAAAAATCATATAAATTGTCTTAGAAGTATTAACAGCAAGGTAACTCAAGGAGGTAAACACCAAAAGGTTTTCCAGGGTTCCGTTTGCTTTATCTACTAGTTCTTCCAGTGATCGTGCAAAAATCGTCAAAGCAGTATCATCTGCAAATGCGGTAATAGTTGGTTCAGGAATGTAAAACCTCAGAGCATCGACGTATATGAGAAAGAGTAAAGGACCCAGGACTGAGCCCTTTGGAACTCCACATTTTACAAGATAGACTCCACTAACGATGTCACTTAACATTACTTTAGTTGACCTTCCATAAAAATATAATTTAAACCAATCCAAGTAAACATCATCTTATCCCCAGACTAGACAGGCGACACAACAACAACTCAAAATCCACAGTGCCAAAGGCTTTTTTGAAGTCGACAAAGATCGTTAAAGGAATGAAACATTTTCTAGAGCTCCATTGACTACATCCAGAAAATGGTGAACGCTAGTAGAGTGTTTACTGCGGAATCCGAATTGGCTGTCACACAATATTCCTAGTTTATCCAAATATTCATAAAGTCTCCTGTGAATTATCTTTTCATAGATTTTAGAAAAAAATAGGCAATAACGAAGTCAGTCGACAATTCGATAGTTCTTTTTTGTTGCCTCCTTCAAACAACGGTGTTACCTTTGCCAGGTCAAGACCACTAGGGAATTCACCAGTCTGGAGTGATCGAATTATCAAATTAAGTGGACAAGGTAATATATAAACTAGGATGGCATTTACAGCCCTAAGATTAAGCCCATCTATTCTGGCCGATTTGGACTTCAGTCCTTTAACTGTGCTCTCGATCTCCTGTGTTGTGTACTTTTCGAACAAAAAACTGCGCCCTTCACCTCGATTATCAATGAAGGACTTTTCCAGATGTATTCCAGACTTTTTAGCTACTTGTTCCTTAATACTTGTGCCAATGTTCGTGAAATATTTTACAAATTTATCTGCCATTTCCCGTTTATCAGTGATTTCACTTCCATTCACCAACAAAACTCTTTACTCCATCATTATCATTAGTCTTCCCTTTTAAAACCTCATTTATTAGTCGTCAGTTTTCTTTTGCATCACCACTTTTGCCATCAGAAGCAGAAGCATTACATATTTTTTTCCCACTGCGACGAGTATGGTTAACTTTGTTTTTCACTCGCTTAAACTCTTCAAACAAACTCACATTTTCCGGGCTCTGTAAATGTTCTTTAAAAAGCTGGTTTCGCATTTCCATCATTTCAAGGAATCCTGTGGTCACCCATGGCTTTCTTGGCTTATTTTTCTTTTTCCTCAGAGGACAAGACGCCTCATATACCGGTAAGAGAATATTCATAAGCCAGTCGAACGCTGTGGTTGCATTTTGCTCTTCGCTAACTTCATCCCATACTATAGTACTAACTTGCTCTTTCAGCTTTCTCAAGTTATTATCTCTCATATCTCTATAAACTCTCTTACTTAGGTTTTTAGCCGAAGTTTTAATACTATTTATCTTGCAAACAATCGGGAGGTGGTCAGAAGCAAGTTGAATGAGAACATCACAGAATACTTGTCTCAATAGATTCGAAGAAACCAATATGTTATCAGTTAGTGTTGCCGACTGAGCAGAGATACGGGAAGGAATCAGATTCACTGAGTACAAATCATAAGATAACGCAAGATTTAAAAATTCTAAATTAAAACCATGTAAATTCAATAAATCAAAGTTAAAATCACCCAAAATAACGCATTCCGATCGACTAGACTGGACCCTACTTAAAAACTGATCAAACTCCGGAAAAAAAAATTACTCCGGACGAGCACTACGGGGTGTATAAACCAGGCAAACAATTAACTTTTTACCTATTTCTATTTCAATCTCAATAGAAAAAATTTCTATCTTACCTTCAATCCATAAATAAAGGTCCTCCCTTTCCTTAAAATTCAATCCCTCTCTCACTAAAAATGCAAGTCCCCCGCGCCCCATTGACTGCCACGACTTTGATATCAGTTGGTAACCTAGAAAAGAGTAGGAAGAGAGAAGACTATTCATACTCAAGAATGATTCACAAATTCCAAAGGCATCAATCACACTATCAATATTACTTAAAAACTGAACTATTTCTTCAAAAGCCGACGTTATGTGGCAATTCCATTGAGCAAAACACAAACTATTTATCTCTTTTTTAATTTCACCAAACTCTTCAAACAGAAGCGCAGCGCAGCGGCTAGGACGGAGTGGCTTTGGGCATTCATCAACTCGATCTTGAAAATGGAGACCTATCTGATGTGATAAAACATCATCAACTGACAGCGAAGTTTTTTCAAGCAACTTTAACCGAGGTATTGGAAGTAGGCTAAACATAATAAAAAAGTAAAAAAAAGCCACGATCTTAATTTCTTCATTAGGGATAGAACCCATACATAAACTGGAAAAAAAGGAAATATGAATAATTGAATAGCAATAATAAGAATAAATAAACACATAAGAAGACTCAAAAACTAAAATACAAAAAACAAAAAACAGGACACTCAATCACGATCAAATATGTCATTCAGAGACGAAAGTCTACGAGCAGAAGCTGCACTCTCCGGAGGGACATAAATTCGACCTTGGTTTGACCACACGAACTTATTGCCGTATTTTTCCCTTACAGCATTCAACAATTCTCTTTTCGTTTCTTTGTTAGGTTCTCAGCCGCAAAAATATTCGTGTTCACAAGTTGTTTTTTTTTTGCAAGCAAAAACTTTCACAGCTGTGTGGCGGCCTTTGAACTTCACTAAAACTGAAGAAATTTTATCAGAGCGGCTATCATCAGAGTTCAGCCGAAACCTATGCACAGATATAACATCGCTATCAGCATGACCTGAGAACGCCATTTTATTGCGTATAATATTCAATTTTGCATTTTTACTTCCACACCGGGGGGTTACTTGACACCATTGAATAGTAGCGTGTCCAGTCTCGACTCTTGGTCTGCATCATCAAGCTTGGCTTCAACTCTAGCAACTCGATTTTCAAGTAATTCTAGCTGATTCTGACAGATTTTCAAGTCTTTTTCAATCCTGTCAAATCTCGGAGTAAATTCCTATATTATCGCACCGTGAACTACCCCAATTATCTTTTCAATTTCAGCAGCGGATGGCGCGGTCGAGGGGCGACTTTTAAGTGCTTCGTTAACTTTCTGCGCAATAGCCTGTTTCATATTTTCTTTTGTTACTGCAACATCTTTAAGAGTTCGCTCAATAAGCCCCGAAGTATCTGAACTTGTAGCCGAATGTTTATAAACAAGCGGGCTGAGAGCAAGTTCCTGAAAAGCGTCTTTAACTCCCTTTCCAACTTTTTCACAGCTTCGGTTTTTTTTAGATTCGAATTTTCTAAATTTTGTTTCAAAACCACTTCAACTTCATGCGATCCGTAGCAAAATAATTGGTACTTGAATCGACCAGATTTATCTGCGACAGAACGGAGAATTCTGACTGGTCATAACGGATATCCTGCAAAGCTTGCCAGGGCTCATCCTGAAACGAGGGCATCACAACTTCGAAGAAAAGGCGGGAAAAAGAAAAAAGGCAGTAAAAAGACTTATCTTTACGCAGGAAAAAGAGTTATCTCCGTAATACTAAGGTGATTCGGAAGGATTCCATGATACATTGTTCCTCCAGTTATCTCCTACTCCCTCAAACTCACCATCTAAAATCCCAGTATACGTGTTAAAGTCACCTGTAAGAATAAAATAGCTATCACCATACAATTCAACATATTTTCTCATCTCTTTTGATACCAACTCCCAACTATTTTCCTTCATATACGAACTTTTCTGTGGTGGTATATAAACAGCTCCTATAGCCAGATATAATTCATTCATTTTTAGCTTTAACCACACAATATTCTCATACTCATTTTTTAATCTCAAAACCGAGCGGAGACGATTTTCTCTGCATAAAACAGCAACTCCTCCGTACACTCTGCCATTCCTCGATGGTTTTCTACAAGCGCACTCACATATAAACCCTTGAAAGCAAATACAAGAGCTTCTTCACGTTTCAGCTAGGCCTATAATATCCCACTCTTCTAACCTGCATAAATCACATAGTTTCTGACCACTAAATCCCTGAATATTCTAGAAACATATTTTCAAACTCATTGCACCACGGCCCTCAAAATCTTATTCCCTAATTGCCGGCTCAAAAATAAACCACTAGATTCGTTTCCTCTTGCCATGACTCTGCTTCTTGTCCTTCCTTCCCAGACTCTTCCTCCTGACCCATTCGTACTCCTTCTTCCCACTCTAGTGCTGGGCTGACGATATTTATCTTCCGATCTTCTCTCCACCAGTCTTTTTTGAACTTTTAGTGGTCTCACTTCCGAATCCGCTGGCCCTTTAGACATTCTTGCCGGCGTCTCTGTCGCGTTGCCGTCTATGACCGTAGTTTCGGATACATCACTCAAAACCGATTCTCTGTCCCCATCTGCAACCCCGTCACGTTCCCCACCCACCACATTCATACTTGTCCCGCTGGAATTTCCGATAGTTTCGATCACTCGCTGAGTTTCAGGGTCGTAAGAAAACGTTTGATCTCCAATTTGTAATTTCGTCCCCCGTAGGAATGCATCGGATCTACCTTCACTTTTCGCTTGCTCTAGATTTGGTCTCAACTTGTTTCTTGCTTCCCTTTCAGCCTTGGTATAATCAGGGGCCGCTTTCAGACCGTTTTCTCTCAGATACCGATTGCTCCGTAAAAACGAGTCACGAATATTTTTAGTTGTTAATCTAATTAGGACCGGTGAGACTTCTCCGGAACAAGTTTTCATTCTAAACGCTTCTTTAATGTCACTCCAGCGAATGTCTAAACTGGGCACAACCCTACCAAAAACACAGTAATCAGTCATCCTTTAGCAAACGACCCCTTGCTCCTGGGTTGAACTCGTATAGCACCAAGTTATTTTTCTTAGATTTAAATTCCAACTTTTTCAACATGAACGAAAGTTCCTGACCTTTAGTTTCCAAAGCACTAATTTTTTTATCTTGTTTCTTCTCAAACGTAGCCCATTCCCTCCGTACAGATTCAGCGCTGGCAATGGCATTTTCAATTCGCTGCAACTTCCCCGTAATCTCCCCTCTTGTCTTCTTCATTTCGGCTAGTAGTTCTTCCATTTTCAGCATTAGATTCTACTTAAAATAAAATATCACGTACCTTAAATAGCCTTTAATATTTATCCATGCAAAGGCTAATCGTGCATACCGCTTTTACCGTTTACTTTGGGGCACGGCTACCACCTACGGATGGCTTTACTAGTGGCTTGGAGCACTTTCTCTCCCACCGACTGAACCGCTGGCTATAGGTGGCAGCAGATATCTTCTCAATGGATTTTTATCGACACTGCTGGATTTCTGGTTTCCCAAAGGAATCGTTTTTGGCTCAAAATAACTGTTCTATCTGTGTTTCGAAACAGAGTCACCTTTCCACTGGCTAGACAACTTTTACCCCCTCAATTACTAATTGTTTTCACTACAATCTGATCTGGTACAACACTATTGCCATCTGAGCAGAATATATCTTTGAAAAAAGAATACGTCTAAAAAATATATTAGTATAACTGGTTATTACCAAGAACGAAGGAAATCAAACAAGCCTTAACATCATTTTGAGGCATTATTTCATGTTTCCCACGAGTAACCCTTTAAATATTTCGATTCAATAACAATGCCCAGAGACTATAGTCTTTAAGGAACGCAACACATCATTAGAAAAACAATGCAATTAAAATAGGACAAAAGAAGGGAAAAAAGACAGATAAAAGGAGCTTGACTGACTCAGCCTCAACTAACTAAAGGACAAAGAAAAAAAAATATCCACACAAACACAATGTCAGCCACGCCCCCCCCCCCCCAAAGAAAAATAACATATAGGTTTCAGCTCATTCCTTTGTTAATTATATTGAAAACAAAGATTCTATCTACAAAAATTAAAGACTGACATGATATTTTAAAATAAGCAGGCATGAAATAATGTAAGAAGCCTAATTTAAAACCAGCAAGAAATAGACCTCCAGTGACATTAACACCTTGAACTCTGAAGCGTTGTAGCAACTGGAGCCCCCGGGTCAAAGTTACAAAATATCAAATACCAATTTGTGTCATCAACAAAACTGATAGGTTGCCGTGGACTGGCTTTGCCGTAGACGCGACTGGATTTCCGTGGTTAAACCGTGGACGTGGACAAAACTCCAGAAACTGGCTTTAGATAAACGAAGCAATGATCGAATGGACACACCGAAGACTGCTTTCCACAAAACTTCGCCACAAAGTTTCTGGTTTGATTACCTGTGTGACAGTCTTGTACCAGGAATAAGCTCAAATAATTGGATTCTCAGCAATTACACGTTTTCCAACTAAATTGTAATCAAGTCGCAATTTATTGTATCAGATAAGAAAAAGTCATAATAAAATTCCAATTGTCTGTAATCTAATTTGTCAATTACTTCCGACGAAAACAATTAAGCGTAAGTCGTTGTCCGTAATTTACGTTGCGCTTTGAAATTGTTTTCCTTGCGACTTCAATTAACCTTAAGAGAATTGTACGAGTAAAATCAGGTCTGACTAAAGTCAGTTCCTTATTGACAGTTCCCTGTTATGTAGCAAAGAATAAAATGAATCTAACGTGAATAAACATTTTGCTCTTCTAGTCAATAAAAGTTAGCTTATTAAATGACTTCATTGGTTAATTAATCCTCACTTTTTATTCTTCAAACGTGTGTAAAGCCTCTTCTTTTAAACTGATTTCAGATGTCTTTAATTCCTGCAATTTTCTTCAGGAATTCTATGACCAGAGGGATAATTGTACACTTTTCTTCTTGACTTTCTAATCCACCAAGTAGTCGATTCAGGCCTGGCTGCATTTTCCTTGATCTGAAGAATTCAACTATTTCGCGCCTATCTTCCTCACTCTCCTGGCATGTTATTAATAAATGTTCAATCGTTTCTAAGGACCAACATTTAGGGCATTCATCACTTTCTTCCTAGATTTTTGCTTCATAATGTTCCAATCATGCACGGTTTTATCGAAGTTGATCAAACTTCTTTGCCTCAAATCTTACTTCAAACCTATTGAGCTTGGTATACAAATTTCGCTTCAGTTTTCTTTCGATTTTTTATAGCAACGAACGAGTTTCCAGTTCAATCCCTGTTTGAAGTGAATTCTTCTTGATTCAATTCCACAAATTAATTTCCCCAGTACCATATATTCTGGAGGAGTGCCCAGTTCATTCACGCTTATCCCAACTTCAACCGCGCACACTTTGCGTTTGCTTTATCATTTGCGTATCCATTAAGAGGCTATTTTCTTCCTCTTCATTATAGTTTTCTATTTACTTCTTCTTCTTCATGTAGCTTCATTTAGCACTTTATCTCTTCTCCACTTGGTTTTGAGATGATATTATCATTTGAAATAGCTTAATGTAGCACTGTATCACTTCTTCACTTGGTTTTGGTATGATATTAGCATTTGCAATAACTTGGATAGTACTCTTTGAATCAGAGCGTATGGCAACATTTTCATCTTCTATGCATTCTTCAATAAATTCTACTGCCATCTTGATTACACATATTTCTGGTATGAAACACACTGCATTCAGGGGAGGGGGCAATTTAAACTTACTGCATTTGGGGTGCAATTTAAATTTTCTATTTTTTTTTGGGGGGGGGGGGGCAAAATACTGATGCAACGTACTTGGTTACATCTGCATTTGTTCCATGAGTGAATAATGGAATGAATCCTTCATACTCATCACTCATCAGCATACGCAATGCCCTTTATTCAGGGATATTTGACCCCACTCTGAATTCTAAATTTGATAAAAATCTTATTTTCCATGGAGGAGGAGACTCCATTTCAGTCATCTTCAGCATTTCTGGTAAGTCTATTTTAATTCCGTATCTTCTACAGATTTGACTGTTACCCTTTCATCGTTACTTCGAAAGGGTCCTTATTTTAGTTTCAGTGTTTATTCTTATGTTTGGTTTTTGTATTGTTCTTTGGACTTTTATCTGCATTTATTATTATTCTACATTGAGGACGGTAAATCGGAGGTCTCAACCAAAATATTTGCATAACATTTTCTTGTATTTTTCACTGACTGTTATTGTCCCCGTTTCTCTCTTCTTTGCGATTTTTAGTTTTGTCATGATTAGTCAGTGTGGTCTCAGAAATTATTTATAACAAGGTTACGAGGAGCATTTGACCAAGTCTGTTCTTAATTATTTTGATTTTTCAGAAAAAAAACGCTAACCTAACTAACCAGCAAGAATTTTTTACAGAATTGTAGGGTAAAAAGAATTATCTTTGTTTCCGCCAAAATCTAGGTACGCGATCCGGGAGGCTAGGGTTAGGATAGGATCCAAAAGGCTAGGATAGGGTTGGTCATCAGACATTGGGAAATTTTCCCTCCCTCCATGTATAATTTATTATTCCCAATAGTACTCTTAGCCTAGATTTAGAGAATGCTTTAACTAACTGTGGTATATATCATCAGGCCCTGGAAATGTTTATGGCAAATTATTTATTACACGCCTAAATTCTTGTTCAGATAATGGCCTACTGTACGGTTCATCTTTTCCTATTGTCCTAAGTTGATCGCTTCTCACCTCCATCTCTCTCTCATTTTGAGGGTTCGGGTCTTTTATGAAAGTCAAGGTTTTTTATGAAGTTGCTTCATGTTTTCCTTTTAGCATCGAGCACTGTTTTTCAGAGTTTGGCATTGGCTCTTTTTTTCAATGTGTTTATATAGGTTCCAGTCCAAATTAAATATTCTTCTCATATTCATAAAATCCCGCTTGGCTTCAGAATATTCTTTGTTCAACAAACAGAATCCTTGTGAGTACTCCCTCCTCTACAAGGCACAATATTTTTGGCCATTTCCATCATTTTTTTTTAAATATTTCAATTTTCTTTGACAATTCTCCTTCTTCATCTGTTAATAATTCCGCATCAAATTCTTCAAATGCCGCAGCAAGAACAGTCGATTCCAAATTTTAATCTTGAATCTCTTCCTATTGTCACCTTTGGGAAGAACCTCTTCTTCAATTAAAGAAAGAAAAACGAGCAAAAATGGGGTTTTTTATAGGCCAAATGAAAGTACTGAAAAAAAAAAAACACAACAAAGCGAATATTTCGAGAGGACAAACGCCTCTCTTCTTCAGCGCGAAACGAAATAATGTATCCAAAAACAAACGCGGAAAGTCAATGTGAAAAGAACCAAAAAACCAAAGAAAAAACCAAAAATTTAAAAGATGAATAAAATTCAATAAAAGCCAAAAATTAAAAGAATTAAAACCAAATACCTGGCGACGGATATTGGCGACGAGTTATTCGCCAATATCCGCGATTTGCACAAAATCCAAAAAATTATGAACTGCCATCGACGGATACTAGCGAACAACTGAGAGAGAAAAGAAAACAATTCATTCACTCAAAAAACAAAACGAACCAGCAATTAAATAAGTTAGAGAACTATGTCATCTGACTTCGGATTTTAATTAATGCATTTCTTGCAGACACCCTTTGAGACCTAAGGGGTTGTTCACGTGTTTGATTATATGACTGGGAAAGTGGTTAAAGCTTTATTTCAGGGATTACTAAAGTATCAGCTTCTCTTTTGAGAAAACCGGAATATGACTCGTTTATTCTTAAATCACCAGAATCTCTGTTCAAAGCTAGACCTAAATGTTGGTATTTATAAATTTCAACAGCTTCTCTGTAGTGCTGGAAAATACCTTTGTCATGCGAAATTAGGCTAGCTTGATTAAACAAAATAGTATGGTCTGGTTTTTCAAAAATGTGCTCTGCAAGGGCAGAGTCAAAATTTTCTGGTTTTGTTCCGCTTTTTAAGTGCATTATTAATTGAAATAGAGTGCTGAGTTAATCTATCCGTTAGTCGCTGATCAGTTCTTCCGATATACCAAAGACCACACGAACAAGGAATTCTGTAGACACCGGAGTTTTCACCTATCGGGATAGGGTCTTTACCTTGATAAATTTGGGACCTGATAGTTTTTCTGGGTCTATAATAAGTGTAAATGTTATTTTTTCTTAGATGTTTTGATATGTGGTCTGAAACCCTTTTAACGTATGGGAGACCAAGATAAACTAATTTTTCCCTTTGATTTGTGTTTTCTGTGGAACTATCTGATAATCTTTTAATGCGTTCTGCAATTACAGAATTTATTAAACTAATTGGATACCCATTCCCAAATAAAATATCTCTAAGGTGATTGAGCTCTAGATCCAAAAAGCGTGTTGAACAAACTTTCAAAGGTTTCAAAAACCCCATTTTTGCTCGTTTTTCTTTCTTTATGTGATGTCAGGCCAATGTGGTTTAAGAAATTATCTTCTTCAATACTGTATACTATAAGCAAGCAATCAATATGCAATCATAATGATTGCTAGAAAGCTCACTTTCAGCATCACATTCTACATTTAGTCCAGTATATAGCATTAGAATACATAATACCAGGTCAATTGTTGTTATTTCTCCTGTCTGAGGGATTAGTCTTGTTGGTAAGCCACTGGGAGTCGTTAAACAAATTCATCAAACATTGCTCTGGACTGCTACTAGAATTATCAACAGTTCTACATTTGCACCAATTCCTATTGTGTGTATTCATATCACCAACAACTATCAAATCATCTCCACTTGGGATTTTCTTTGTAGCATCTTCTATCCTTTCTCCTAACTGTCCATTATTTCCATCCAGATTATAGACATATATAATGTTTACTTTCCTCTTGTTTTCCAAAGAAATCTGAGCTCTAATTATTTCCATTCCTTTATCTACAGGTTGATAATGCGTCAACTGGAAGTCCTTGTAATGAATATTATTTTTAATTCAATCCTTACACCTCCCTTCTTTCCATTATGCTAAAACCTCATATGCTAAATATTCCTCAATATGCTAAAACCTTTAAATTAACTCAAGTTATAAGGTTTAAGCCATACTGCTTGAATACAGAAAACATCAACGTCTTTTTTTAGAGTAATACTGAATCAGTAAATCTCTTTTTTCTCTCATAATTGAACATGCTTCCCAAGATAACAGTTTCAGCTGCACTAAGGGTCGGATTTATTTTTCAATTCCTTAATAATTTGGCAATCCATTGATATATCACTGCGATTTAGTTTTCCCAATTTCAGCTCTTTTACTAAGTCACAAAATTTGTCTATCTTTTCACTCAACAGCAAGTTCTGGTCATCATTCCGGGAGTTGTTAACATTCCAATCACTAATTCATTCGCATTCCACAGTTGCAATTCTGCTATGGTTTTACTTATTACTCTTTTCACCGGATTCAAGTATGACTGCACTGTATGAGCATAATTCCTGTATGTAGTCCTTGCCCTCTGTATGTAGTCCTCAGCGGTAAGTCCTGGTCTCTTGAAGTATGTAGTCATTGCCCTCTTGAAGTCCATACCATATTTTTATGTAGTCCTTATCTTGTATGTAGTCATTGCCCTCTTGAAGTCCATACCATATTTTTCTGCAACTTCTAGCACTTGTTGATTTTCCTGTATGACTATTCTGTGGTATGGCAAAATATCTCTGTTTCGTCCAAAACACCACATGCCACCTGGGATCACATTAGCTTAAAAAAGTACCATGATTAATAGGCTATCATTTAGCTTTTTAAGGTCTCTGTTGCATCTCTGTACCCTAATAACATCTTTCACTTCAACAGCAGACTAGATGCTTATTGGATTTGTTATTTTGTTAAGTACAACAGGGTACCTTTCATCACTCCTCTCCCTGACTGTTCATCCTTATAATTACAACATCAATATTTAGCAATTTTCATTTCCAAAGCAGTTTTTTATGCACTTTCTTCCTTTAAATGCACGAATGTAATATTTCCTTTTCTATTAATCTCAAATTTGAACCGACTCTTTGTCTTTTCTCTGAAGAACATTGTGATTTCATATTCATTGATGAATCTGGCCTCTTCCTCAACAGCCTTGATAATAATACTGCCACAAATCATTTCATTTTTTGGAATATCTAAGGGTGGAACATTGGCAATTGATTGATTTCTGCTTTTGGTTAATTCAGCATTGCTTATCTGGTTGTCATTCTTTCTGTGAATAAACTGCCTTTACTGTTACCACTAACTGGAGATGTCACTCTTCTTTTCAGATTTTTGCCTTTTCCTGCAGGATATGATCGTTCTGATACTCTTGGATGTATCATTGCCATGTTAAAAATTTAAGTTGGGGTTTAACTATATATTATTATATTTTTTATACTATTAATAACTCACCGCAGCACCAAGCCGCCCGAGGCCAACACAGCTACGCACGCTCCTCCTCCACCCCAATCTATTTAAAGCCTCCCTTTTTAAACCCGCCTACGAAGTTCCCATTTCCTTTAAATCTTTCTTTATGATGGCCTCCCACCCCAGACGAGGACGACCTGCTTTCCGTTTAGCCCTAGATGGTTGGCCGAAAAGAACAATCGTCGGCAATCCGTCCATGCTTCAGAGCCATATTTGATCACCGTCATCAATGTAGCTTCTAATATTCTAATCTTGGTTTGCAGACTTATCTTCCTATTCTTCCAAACTTTTTTTAACTGTGAAAAAACACCCTGTGCCTTGGCTATTCTACTTTTAACATCTTCACTGCTCCCACCATCTTTACTAATAATACAACCAAGGTAAGTGAAGCTGCCCACCTGATCAATCTTTTCATTACCCAACGTCACCTTTTCATCTTCACTTATTCCTAGCCTCAGTAACTTAGTCTTCTTAACATTAATTTTTAAACCTATTCTAGCACCCTTAACTCGCAAAACCTCTAAAACTTCATTAATTTTGCTCACACTTTCATCTGGGATGCATAAATCATCAGCATAATCTTAGTCCATGAGACTTTTTCCTCCCCATTTGATTCCGTGGTCTCCCAATGCCTTTCCTGTGCACTTTACACACATACTGTAATATATTTGATGTTGCATTTAAATTAACAATGGGACTGTTACTATGGACTTGTCCATAAATATGGGGCATTACTTGGCTCACTTTATGTCCATTATTTAAACTGTTTACTGCACAAGCATGTTGAGATCAGTTGGATTTGTTTGAGATAGATCCATTGCTGTCCATATATATAGGGTAAATACATAAGACTTGGTAAATTCCACTGCACCTACATTAACTGAGGTCCTGGAGCTCTATTTATAGGCATTGGACAGGGCTATGCACCAATGAGTAATGCCCAACGCTAATAGGTTCAGATGCACATCAAGTCTGCTGAAATATTTTCCTAAGGTAGAAGAATAGTGCTCTTTTACAGTATTAGATAATATAAAACCTAGTGTTTTAAGAGAAGGTAAAAAGCAATGTTAAAACTGAAAACAATGAGAAATTACCCAAGATATTAGAAGCTGTCAAGCCAACCATCACACTCCCACCCCCTTAATGCTAGACTCAAATTGCTTTGTACAGGATTTATTCCCAAAGTAATGAACAAATCTTTTTATGTTTTAGAAAGTATTTTCTAGGGAACACACTAAGATAGCCGTGTGCTGTACTAGTATTTTGTTTTTTTGCCACTTTTATCTGAGCAACATTTGTAACTGAATTGAAAGTCACCATAAACAAATTGTGATTGTCAGAAAATTACGGTTACCAATTACCAAAATTACGGTTACCAATACTTGAATTGTACTTCCTAAAGAATGGCAAGTTCAATTGCTGAATTCATCAATTCAACTAAACCCTTAAATGGGGAATCCGGCTTTGAACAATTTCCAGTGGTTATTAACGAGTACTTTATGGATGTAAAGATACAGCTTAGCCAAGAGATGAAAATCTAAAAACACATTGTGGTTTCTGTTAGCAAAAAATACTCTGTAAGCAGCCAGATTGGACTCAAACCACCAAAAAGTGCTGCGACATCCTTACAACATCAGAGTGAAAATATTTAGATATAATCTCAATCTATTAGGCTGATGCATCAATCTATTAGGCTGATGACAGAAGATTTTAAAAGATCCTTCACAGAGCTTGGAACAGGTAAATATTCCCTTAAAATATAACCAGATCTTCTTTTCATCTTAGACATAACTAAGACATTGATGATTACTTCTCACCAAGATTGGCTGAGATCCAATAATCCCTTCTGTTAGGTGGTCCGATTCCAAGAATTTATAGACCCACCTCGTCTTTTCCCGTGCGGGTAACTCCTAGCAACCCAAACAACAGCCAGGACAATGCCTTTGATTTCCCATTGAGGTAAGGTATGAAATCCCTTTTCACTAGATGTAGATTGCAGAAGATTGTCCTTTTCGGCCAACCGTCTAGGGATAAACGATAAGCAGGTCGTCCGTGGTTTGTGTAGGAGGATGTCATAAATAAAGATTTAAGGAAAATGGGGACTTCCTGGGAGGGTGTGAAGAGGGAGGCTTTGAATAGATTGGGATGGAGAGGAGCGTACATAGCTGTGTTGGTCTCAGGCGGCATGGTGCTGCGGTGAGTTGTTAGTAGTAGTGCTGCTACTGGCGACAAGATTCCAGAATGTTCCATCCCTTCTCTCCCCCTATGAATCAGGTTTCAGCACGAATAACTTCAGCATAGTTCCGAATCAACATTTACAAAAGTACCAAAAGGAATTAGGAATTTTGACATCAAATTATTTCGGGTCAATCTGGAAAGATATATAATACTGATCTCAGGTTGTAGAAGAGATAATTACTTGTCCAACAAATGTGGGACATTATAAGAAAACAAAGAAGTTTACTTCGCGAAGCTGCGGAGGTTCTGTTTAATTTTTTTTTTCTAAATAATAATTATTAGTCTTAGATTTTTTTTTTCTGGGAAATTACTCAAAATTTCGCGAACTTCAAGACAACTTTTCTTCTCCCCCCAAACACCCAAATAAAAATTAATTTTGGATTCTTGTCTCACATCCTTTCCAAGCCTAAAACCACTGATCACGAAAAAAAGGAAATAGCAATGTTGCTTTGCAGCAGTTTCTCTGAATCCAACCAATTAATTAAATCAATTAATTATAAAGTCATACCTAAAAGAGATTAATTAAAAAAAACTTTTTCCAGAAAATAAGTTTTTCAAAAGGTTCTATGTTTCAAAAGGGTCATCCAGATTTTATTTTTCCAGATTTACTGGAAAAATAGAAGTGTTTTTACTTTCATAACTTTAATAAATCAAATAATATTGACATTTTGATTACTAAATATAAGTGTATGTATACTAAACTGACAATGCACATTCATTTGTATTTTTTTCAGTAAAGTGCAAATCATGTTCTGGCCTTGGGAAGGCATAGGGGTTTTGAACCCTACTCATGTTAATTTCTGCTCGTTTTGAGTTTGACTCGGTTAGTTATTGTAATTTTGTTCGTTTTGGGTTTCATTTATTTATCGATGGTGATTTGTGGTAATTTCACGCTTGGTAGATTATTTGATTTCATTTTTTGGAAAGTTTTTTTTTTAATTAATTTCTGTTCGTTTTATATTGACATAGTCTTTTTAGGGAAGACGAAAATAATACTTTGAATCTTTTCGTTTTTTTAAGACTTTATAGTTTGGCCTGCTATTTGTATGCTGGAGAAAAATTTTCAGCAATTTTTAACAACATACACCCTTTTAAAAATCTGGACACAAATAGTAGTGTTTAATTTAGTTTCATACCTCCTCTAGTTGACCTGAAATGGAAAACTTGATACCATTCGCAAAAAAATCTGTTTACTTTCTTTGATAGCTTGGATACACTTAAGCTATTTTGATTTGGTTAAATTTAAGAGCATAAGTAGCCCCGAAAGTTTGAACATAATACCCTCAGTCGTTCTTGGGATACTGCTGAGATGCCTTATTGGGAATTAGTAATAACACAGTGCATTTTGATTTAATTTTAAGGCAACTTTTAGTTTTTAAACATAACGGGCAAATTGGAGGGTGGGTGTGGGACTAGTTGCCCTCCAATCACTTTCGACTATTGAAAAGGGCATTAGCCCTTTCTATTTTAAATCAAATGATCTCTTTTTGAAGTTCCTATGACAACTCCTTCGATACGAAGTGCCCTGTTCGAAACAAAAAAAGAAAAAAAAATAATATATTGTACCCACATCGATATTTACTATAAAAATTTCAAGCCTTCCAATCACTTTTGACTATTAAAAAGGGCACTAGCCCTTTCAGTTTCCAATCGAATGAGGCCTTTTTGAGTTTCAATGACAACGCTTTCTATAAACACCTTATATGTCCCCAGGGCATTAATTATAACCCTTGCCCTGAGGGCTGTGAAGGGGTTGTCATCCTCAGAGACCTAATTTCCAGAACTTTCAACTAGGTTAAATAAAATGGCTATCTCAAAATTTTGATTGGATGTGTTTGGGGAAATGGTGGGCGTAAGAGGGGCGTTAGTTGCTCTCCAATCACTTTAAACTATTAAAAAAGGCACTAGCCCTTTGAATTTTCAATCGAATGAGCCCTTTCCAAGTTTCTACGACAATGCTTTCAATAAAAGCCTTATATGCCTCCAGGGCATAACTTACAACTCTTGCCCTGAGGGCTGGGGGGGGGGGGGTTGTCATCCTCAAAGACCTAATTTCATGAACTTTCAAATACGTTGAAGAAAACTGCTATCTCAAAATTTTGATTAGATGTGTTTGGGGAAACGGTGGGCGTGAGAGGGGGGTTAGTTGCCCTTCAATCACTTCCGACTATTAAAAAGGGCACTAGCCCTTTCAATTTTAAATCGAATGAGCCCTTTTTGAAATTTCTACGACAACGCTTTCTATGAAAACCTTATATGCCCCAGGGCATAACTTACAACCCTTGCCCTGAAGGCTGTGAGGGGGTTGTCATCCTCAAAGACATAATTTCCGGACCCATCAACTACGTTGAACAAAATGGTTATCTAAAAATTTTGACTGGATGTGTTTAGGGAAATGGTGGGCGTGAGAGGGGGGTTACTTGTCCCCCAATCACTTTCGACTATCAACGAGGGCACTAGCCGTTTCAATTTCCAATCGAATGATTCCTTTTTGAAGTTTCTACGACAACACTTTCTATAAAATAACAACCTTCTATGCCCCCAGGGCATAATTACAACTCTTGCCCTGAGGGCTGCAGGGAAGTGTCATCCTCAAAAACATAATTTCCGGACTTTTTAATTACATCGAACAAAATGGCTATCTCAAAATTTTGATTGGATGTGTTTGGGGAAATGGCGGGTATGAGAGGGGCGTTATTTACCCTCCAATCACTTTCGACTATTAAAAAGGGTAAAGCCTTTTGAATTTCCAATCGAATGAGCTCTTTTTCAACTTTCTACGATAAAGGTTTCAATAAAACCTTACATGCCCCCAGGGCATAACTTACGGCCCTTACCCTGAGGGCTCTGAGGGGGTTATCACCTTCAAAGACCTAATTTTTTGACCTTTAAACTACGTTGAACAAAATGACTATCTCAAAATTTTGATTGGATGTGTTTGGATAAATGGTGGAGGCGGAAGGGGTGTTAGTTGCCCTCCAATCACTTTCGACTATTAAAAAGGGCACTAGCCATTTCAATTTTCAATCGAATGAGCTCTTTTTGAAGTTTCTACGACAACGCTTTCTATGAAAACCTTATTTGCCCCCAGGGCATAACTTATAACCCTTGCCCTGAGGGCTGTGGGGGGTTGTCATCCTCTAAGACCTAGTTTCCAGAACTTTTATCTACGTTGAACAAAATGGCTGTCTCAAAATTTTGATTGGATGTGTTTTGGGAAAAGGTGGGCGTGACAGGGGGGTTAATTGCCCTCCAATCACTTTCGACTATTAAAAAGGGCACTAGCCATTCTAATTTCCAATCGAATGAGCCCTTTTCGAAGTTTCTACGACAACTCCTTCGATACGAAGTGCCCTGGTATGGAAGGAAAAAACAAAAAATAAATAATACATTGTGCCAACATCGTTCTTTACTTAGGCAGCGCGATTGCGCTGCCTATGATAGAAATTATCACAAATAACAGAAAGATTGCCGCCTCCTAAAATTCCCGTAGAATGAATAGGTTAGAGTGCCATGTACACTGACTGAGAACGAGATATTTTGAACAAGGCTTCTGTCATAGCATAAAAAAGTGTAAACATTAGTTCATTTTCTAAGAAACAAAACCCTCAAATTTTCCAGGTTAATTTTCTCCAGGTAAATTTTCCAGGTAAATTTTCCAGGCAAATTTTCCAGGTATAAAGATATTTGTGATGATCGTGTTATTGTTACTGACAGTAAGGCTTTGGAGTTGCAGTAACAGAAAGACCCTTTGGAGTCGGAGTTAGGGTAACATATAAAGGCTGTGGTCAAGCCAAACACTCTTAAATAGTACTAAAAAGTGGCAGTAATAAACAAAATAATATTGTAGGCTAATTATAGTGAATAGGTTTTTGCACCATAGTGCTACAATTCTACTACAGAAACAATCTATTCAATTGTTTGTATCATTATTGAAGAATTAACAATATGATATTTGCAAATACATTACAGATCAAATGCAACAAGATAGAAAATTTTTTAACAGGTTGACAGAAATACCTTTTTTGCATTCTACATGAATTCTGGTAATCCAGAATATAAAATTTATAATATAAATATTAGCTATTAACGGGGTTATTAAAATTATATTTAGAAAAGAATTTGATAAAACTACGTATATTACGAAAAGGAGCCTTTACGAAAAGGCAAGTATTACAACTAGGAATCAGTGCTGAAGTCGGAGCAATTATGTTTTAAGTTTCAGGGGGTCAGGGATAGAGTCGGTATATTGAAAATGTTTTGAGTCGGTGTCGGTATAACTTCTAATTGACTCTAAAGCCCTGGTCACTGCTTTGAACGATTTTACTTTTTATGAATCCCATCCAAAAGCTAAATAAAACTTTCAAAATATCAATTGAATCAGTTTATCTAATTTTTAAGCAAAGCGCAAATGATATTACAGGCTTCAGGGGATTTTGATGAGGCGGCAGCTCCCCTCTGATTTTGGTTATATATGTTCGTTTTATGTTTGACTTTATTATTTACTGTAAACTTTGCATATGCACGTTTTATGTCAAAGTAATTTCGGATCGTTAGAGCTTATTTCAAGTTTAGTACCGCTCTTTGCTTTTCGCACAAATTTCTTTTTTTTTATTATAAGTTTTTTTTTTTTTTTAACTGAACAAGGTTTCTATTTCTACTATAACTTAAAAAAGAAAAAAAAATCCAACTTCAAGAAAAACCTCTATTTTTCAGGATGCAGATAGGTTTGTGATTATCAAATTGTTTTTTCTGCTGTGACTGATATTCCTCTTTTTGACCTAATCAGAAGCAACTAAAATAGAACCCCCCCCCCCCCTAAAATTTTTCTGCCCCCTTCCTAAATTAAAAAATATCATTTTTGGGGTATTTTCATTTAAAAATGTTTTTTGGGTGTTTCCATTGAAATTCAACTAAAAAACCACAAATTTGCTCACACACCCTAAAATTTGAAAAATGTATTTTGCCCTACCCCCTAAATTTCTGTGAATTGACACCACTGGAAGAAAGTCTTCCTAATAATGTAATCAGGTCATGGAACAAGTTTATTAGAAGCTCTTAGCCATCAATGGTGCTACATTTTCAAATTCAATTTTTTCAGTAATATTTTTCGACTTAATAGTATCTTGTACAGAAATGAAAACGGTTGTGTTGTCATCTTGTAGTTTCCAGCCATATTTTTGCATCCATGATTTCAAGTCTCCTTCTGAAAAAATATACACATGTCACAAAACAAAAAGTGGAAAATATAATAATCCAAATTTCTTTATATAAGTCAAGCGTGATTGATATATTTCTGATAACAAATCGTGGGGGTGCTAACTTGCCTGATGCCAATAAATATACCCATATTTTTCGTCTACCCGACTGTATTCATAGCTTCACTCTTTGATTCCTACGAAGTATTTTGAATTTCCTTTAAAGGTTTTCCAATAAACTGCACATTCCACAATGTTACAACAGGGCTACCACTAATAAAAATATTCCAAGATATACTTACGAAGAACCCCAAGGAATGAAGACATTAAATACTAACAAAAAAATACTTAATAACGTTTTGGGAACAATGTATTATGTATATATGCTTTTCCCAAGATCCAAAGTTGAGGACTGAAATTTCAATTTATAGAGAAAAATTCAAGGGGTTTCAAGTCTAGCGCGCAAACCACCCTGAAAAGAGCAGGACAGAAATGGCTTAGGGGGCATCGAATTTCAAAAGCCAAATAACTAAACCATTATTTGTTATTATGGTAAACACTTTACGCGAACACATCCTCGGCTGGGGCCGCAATTGCATTATTCCAGCTGGAGGTTACAACGCATTTGATTATGAGCACTTCTTTTTATTAATTAAAAAAAAATTCCGAAAAATAAGTTTTTCAAAGAAAAGTAAAGGCCATTTTAAACTTAAGCTCAGCAGATACAAATACCTGTTAAAATCCAAACGCAAAACGACCATAAATTACTATTAAAGAATAAATGAAACCCAAAACGAACAGAAATTAAATAAACAATCATAGCAAAACATACAAAAAGTAATAATATAAATGAATAAATAGATCTTAAAGGGAGTAATGCTTAGTTTGAACATGAAAATCAAGCTTAAAACGGAAAAAAAAATTTCCTATTGCAGTATAAATGAAACTTAAAACGAAGAGAAATTAAATAAACAATCAATGCAAACAAACATACGATAGATATTAATGTAAATTAATAAATAAATCTTAAACCGAGTGAAACGTAAATTGAATATGCAATTCAAGCTTGAAACGAACAAAAATCACCTCAAACAAGAGTTTGGGTATGACCTTCTTCTCTCACTGAAAAAGTCTAAAACCTACTGCGTCATTGGCGCTTTACTGAAAACCAATTTTATGACAAATATTTTCGATTCTACTTAATATTGAAAATAAACATTAAAATTATAGTAAAATTTTGAACTAATGAGCTTTCAGCAATTAGTGTCATTATACATCGAATATTCAGTTTAATTTATTACTTCTTTCTAAAATTGTTCAAGAGAAATATAGTTTCACTACAAACAATAGTTTGGATACTGCCCCCTTCCTTAACTGTAAATAAAAACAAAAAGCCTACTGCGTCATTGGCACTTAACCGAAAAAGAATTATTTTACAAATATTTTCTTTTCCAGTTCTTACAGCATTGAAAATAAAAATAAAATTACAGTGAAATAAATTTTTGAACGGATGGATCATTCAACAATTAATATCATTATACATCAAATATTCCATTTGATGTTGTTTATACTTTCCAAGACTGTTCAAGACGCATATAGTTTTCAGTAAAGCGCCAATGACGCAGTAGGTTTTAGACTTTTTCAGTGAGAGAAGGAGGTGATACCCGAACTCTTGTTTGTAGTAATTTTTGTTCGTTTCAAGCTTGATTTTCATATTCAATTTAATTTTCACTTGTTTTAAGATTTATTCATTAAATTACATTAATATCTATTGTATGTTTGTTTGCACTGATTGTTTATTTAGTTCCTGTTCGTTTTAAGTTTCATTTATACTTCAATAACAAAATATTTTTTCCGTTTTAAGCTTGATTTGAATATTCAATTTAAGCATTACTCTCTTTAAGATCTATTTATTCATTTATATTATTACTTGTTGTATGTTTTTTCCTATGATTGTTTATTTAATTTATGTTTCGTTTTGGGTTTCATTTATTTATCGATGCTGATTTGTGGTAGTTTCATGCTTGGTAGATTATTTGATTTTATTTTTGCTCATTTATTGATTAATGGAGTTCTATACTTTTCTTTTAAAAACTTATTTTGTGGAAAAAGTTTTTTTTTAAATTAATTTCTGTTCGTTTTATATTGACATGGTCTTTTCAGGGAAAAACAAAATAATGCTTTAAATCTTTTAGTTTTTTTTAGACTTTATAGTTTGGCCTGCTATTTGTATGGTGGAAATTTTTTTTTTTAGCAATTTTTAACAAAATACACCCTTTTAAAAATCTGGACACAAATAGAAGTGTTTAATTTAGTTTCATACCTCCTCTAGTTAACCTGAAATGGAAAACTTGATACCATTCGTAAAAAAAATCTGTTTTCTTAGATAGTTTGGATACACTTTCGCTATTTTGATTTGGTTAAATTTTAAGAGCAGAAGTAGCCCCAAAAGTTTGAACATAATACCCTCAGTCGTTCTTGGGATACTGCTGAGACACCTTATTGGGAATTAGCATTAACACAGTGCATTTTGATTTAATCTTAAGGCAACATTTAGTTTTTAAACATAATGGGCAAATGAGAGGGTGGGCGTGGGAGGGGGATTAGTTGCCCTCCAGTCACTTTCGACTATCAAAAAGGGCATCAGCCCTGTCTATTTTCAATCGAATGAGCCCTTTTCGAAGTTTCCACGATAACTCCTTCGATACGAAGTGCCCTGGTCTAAAAAAACAACAATAACAAAAAATAATACATTTTTTTCCATCTTTACTATACAAAAAATTATCTTTACTTTACTTTGTAACCAAAGCGATCTTTACTATAAAAATGTCAAGCCTTCCAATCACTTTCAACTATTAAAAAGGGCACTAGGCCTTTCGATTTCCAATCGAATGAGCCCTTTTTGAAACTACAACGCTTTCTATAAACACCTTATATGCCCCCAGGGCAAAGATTACAACCCTTACCCTAAGGGTTGTTAGGGTGGTTGTCATCCTCTAAGACTAATTTCCAGAGCTTTAAACTACGTTAAACAAAATGGCTATCTCAAAATTTTGACTGGATGTGTTTGGGGAAATGGTGGGCGTGAGAGAAGCGTCATTCTCAAAGACCTAATTTCCAGAACTTTATACTACGTTGAACAAAATGGCTATCTGAAAATTTTGATTGGATGTGTTTGGAGGAATAGTGGGCGTGAGAAGGGGGTTAGTTACCCTCCAATCACTTTCGACTATTAAAAAGGGCACTAGCCCTCTCAATTTCCAATTGAATGAGCCCCTTTGAAGTTTTACGACAACTCTATCTATAAAAACCTTATATACCCCCAGGGCATAACTTAAAACCTTTGCCCTGGGGACTCTGGGGGTTTTTCATCCTTAAATACATAATTTTCAGAACTTTCAAACTTTGATTGAATGTTTTTGGGGAAATGTTGGGCGTGAGAGGGGGGTTAATTACTATCCAATCACTTTCGACTATTAAAAAGGGCAATTTCAATTTCCAATCAAATGAACCCTTTTTGAAATTTCTACACCAACTTTCTGTATAAACCTTATATGCCCCCAGGGCATAACTTACAACCCTTGCACTGAGGGCTCTGAGGGGGTTATCATCCTAAAACAACTAATTTCCAGAACTTTCAACTACGTTGAACAAAATAGATATCTCAAAATTTTGATTGGATGTGTTTGGGAAAATAATGGGCGTGAGAGGGGCGTTAGTCGCTCTCCAATCACTTTCAACTATTAAAAAAGGCACTAGCCCTTTTAATTTTCAATTGAAAGAACCCTTTTCAAGTTTCAATGACAACGCTTTCTATAAACACCTTATATGTCCCCAGGGCATAACTTACAACCCTTGCCCAGGGGGCTGTGGGGGGAGGAGTTGTCATCCTTAAAGACCTAATTTCCAAAGCTAACTACGTTGAATAAAGTGGCTAACTAAAAATTTTGATTGGATGTGTTTGGAGAAAAGGTGGGTGTGAGAGGACGGTTGGTTGCCCTCAAATCACTTTCGACTATTAAAAAGGGCACTAGCCCTTTGAATTTCCAATCGAATGAGCCCTTTTTCAAGTTTCTACGGCAAAGATTTCAATAAAAACCTTATATGCCCCAGGGCATAACTTATATCCATTGCCCTGAAGGTTGTTGGGGGAGTGTCCTGCTTAAACGTATAATTTCCTGAACTTTGAAGTGCGTGGAACAAAATGGCTATCTCAAAATTTTGATTGGATGTGTTTGGGGAAATGGTGGGCGTGGAAGGGGTGTTAGTTGCCTTCTCGACTATTCAAAAGGGCACTAGTCATTTCAATTTCCAATCGAAAGAACCCTTTTTGAAGTTTCTACGACAACGCGTTGGGGGGAGGGGGTTCCCATCCTCAAAGACCTGATTTCCAGAACTTAAAACTACGTTGAATAATATGGCTATCTCAAAATTTTGATTGGATGTGTTTAGGGAAAAGGTCACTTTCGACTATTAAAAAGGAAACTAGTCATTTAAATTTCCAATCGAATGAGCGCTTTTTCAAGTTTCTACAAAATCGCTTTCTATAAAAACCTTATATGACCCCAGGGCATAACTTACAACCCTTGCCCTGAGGGCTATGGGGGGGGGGTTAACCTCAAAGACCTAATTTCCTGAATTTTCAACTACATTGAACAAAATGGCTATCTCAAAATTTTGATTGGATGTGTTTGGGAGAATGATGGGCGTGGGGAGGGGGGCTAGTTGCCCTCCAATCACTTTTGACTATTAAACAGGGCACTAGCCACTCCAATTTCCAATAAAAGGAGCCCTTTTCGAAGTTTCTACGAAACTTCTTCGATCCGACGTACCCTGGTCTAAAACCAAAAAAAAAAATAACACATTGTGCCAACATCGTTCTTTACTTAGGCAGCGCGATTGCGCTGCCTGTGGTTTGTATGTGCTGAGCTTAAGTTTAAAATGGCCTTTCCTTTTCTTTGAAAAACGTATTTTTTGGAAAACTTTTTTTAATTGATTTTGTTCGTTTTTGATTGCAAAAAGTTTCAAGTTTTTAAAAATTCCTTATTTCAAAATCAAACTTTTTTAAAATCAAATGTTCATCAAAGTATCAAAACTGGTATCAAAGTAACAATATCAAAGTGAAAAAATGGGGTTGTGTCTACCTCGGAGTTTTATTATCTGATGTTTGAACTATTTTTAACAAAATGGCTATCTAAAAATTTTTATCGGATTGGTTTTGGGGAAAAGGGCGTGGGGGGGGGGGGAATTAACCTTTGGTCTCTTTTAACTCTTTAAAAGTAAACTAGAACTTTCTATTTTCAATCAAATGAGCCCTCTCTGAAGTTTATACCAGCATCCCTTTTCTAAGAACCATATATATCCCCAGAGTATAACTTATAACACCTGTCTCTGGGCCCTGGGGGGTTGCGTCAACCCCAGAGTTTTAATATCTGATGATTGAACTATTTTTAACAAAATGGCCACTTCAAATTTTTATCGAATGGGTTCATCCATCCGATAAACCCAAAGGCGTGGAGGGTGGGAGGGGCTAGTTGCCCTCCGATCTTTTTTCACTCTGAGAAAATGAACTACAACTTTTAATTTCCATCCAAATGAACCCTCTGAAGTTTATACGAGCATCCCTTTCATAAGAACCACATACAGCCCCAGGACATAGCTTACAATGCCTGCCCCCCGGGCCCTGGGGGGTTGTGTCGACACCGGAGTTTTTGTTATCTGACCTTTGAACTATTTTAAATAATGACTCTCTCAAAGTTCTTATCAGATGAGTTTGAGGAAAAACAGGGCGTGGAGAGGGGAGCTAGTTACCTTCCGATCTCTTTTGACTCTTAACAAGTGAACGAGAACTTTCAATTTCCAATCTTATGAGCCGTCTCCGAACTTTATACGAGCATACCTTCCATAAAAACCATATATGCCCCCAGAACAATACTTACAATGCCTGCCCCGGGCCCTGGGGGGGGGGGGTTGTGTAGACACAGGAGTGTTTCTTATCTGACCTTTGAACTATTTTCAACGAAATGTCCACACGTAAAGGAGTTTTTGTTATATGATCTTTGAACTATTTTTAACAAAATGGCTATCTCAAATTTTTTATCAGATGTATTTGGGGAAAAAGGGCTTGGGGAGGGCTAGTTCCCCTTCGAACACTTTTGACTCTTAAAAACGGCACTAGAGCTCTCGATTTCCAAATCGAATGAGCCCCCTTTGAAGTTTATACGACGGCCCCTTCTATGTGAAGTGCCTCTGGGAAAAAAATAAATGGAGTGTGGGGGGAGGCTAGCTGCCCTCCAATCACTCTTGACTCTTAAAAAGTGAATTAAAACTTTCAATTTCCAATCAAATGCCCCTAGAGCATTACTCGTAACGCCTGCCTCCGAGCCCTGGGGGGTTGCGTTGACACAGGAATTTTTCTTATCTGACCTTTGAACAATTTTTAATGAAATGGCTATTATAAAAATTTCAACAGATCGGCTTGGGGATAAAAGGGTGTGTAGGGGGGGGGCTAGTTGCCCTCGGATATCTTTTGACTCTTAAAATTTAACTACAACTTCCAATTTCCAATCAAATGAGTCCTCTCTGAACTTTATACGAGCATCCCTTTCATAAGAACCATATACACCCCCAGGACAACACTTACAACGCCTATCTTCCGGGCCCTGGGGGGAGTTTTTGTTATCTAATTTTTGAACAATTTCCAAAAAACTAGCAAATTTGTAGCGGATGCGTTTGGGGAAAAAAGGGCACGGGGGGGCTAGTGCCCGTAACTCTCTTGACTCTTAAAAAGTGAACTATAACTTTCAATTTCCAATTAAATGAGCCCTCTGTGAAGTTTATACGAGCATCTCTTTCATAAGAACCAAACATGCCCTTAGGGCATAACTTAACGCCTTCCCCTGAGCCCTGGGGGGTTGTATTGACAGCGGGGTTTTTCTTATCCAACCTTTGAACTATTTTAACAAAATGTCTATCTCAAAATTTTCGTCAGATGGGTTTGGAAAAAAAGGCACGGGGGGAGGGCTAGCTGCCCTCGGATCTCTTTTGACTATTAAAAAGTGAGCTCGAACTTTCAATTTCCAATCTCTGAAGTTTAAACGAATATCCCTTTTATAAGGAGCCATATATGTCCCAGGGCATAACTTACAATGCCTACCCCCGGGCCCTGGGGGGTTGTGACGACATCTGAGTTTTCGTTATCTAACTTTTGAGCAATGTTTAACTTAATGGGTATCTCAAAATTTTTATTGGATGCATTTGGGGAAAAAGGGGCGTGGGGGGGGGGGCTAGTTGCCCTCCAAGCTCTTTTAATTCTTAAAAAGTGAAATAGAACTTTCAATTTCCAATCAAATGAGTCCTCTTTGAAGTCAATACGAGCATCCCTTCCATAAGACCCATATATGCCCCCAGGGCATAACTTACAACGCCTGCCCCCGAGCCCTGAGGGGTTTTGTCAAAACCGGAATTTTTGTTATATGATCTTTGAACTATTTTTTAACAAAATAGCTATCTCAAAATTTTAATCGTATGCATTTGGGAAAAAAGGGTTGGGGGGGGGGGGGGAGCTGGTTACCCTCTAATATCTTTTGAAGCTTAAAAAGTAAACTAGAACTTTTGATTTCCAATCAAATGAGCCCTCTCTGAAGTTTATACAAGCATTCCTTCCATAAGAACCATATATGCCCCCAGGGCATAACTTATAACCCTTGCCCTGAAGACATTGGGGGGGGGGGATTGTCCTGCACAAACATATAATTTCCAGAACTTTCAACTACGTGGAACAAAATGGCTATATCAAAATTTTGATTGGATGTGTTTGGGAAAATGGTGGGCGTGGATTGTTAGTTGCCTTCCAATCACTTTCGACTATTAAAAAGGAAACTAGCCATTTAAATTTCCAATCGAATGAGCCTTTTCTGAAGTTTCTACGACAACGCTTTGTATAAAAACCTTATATGCCCCCAGGGCATAACTTACAACCCTTGCCCTGAGGGCAAAGGGGGGGGGGGGGGGGGGTGTTAACTTCAAAGACCTATTTTCCTAAATTTTCAACTACATTGAACAAAATGGCT
The DNA here is from genome assembly GCA_027921565.1 of Artemia sinica. Taxonomy (NCBI): domain Eukaryota; kingdom Metazoa; phylum Arthropoda; class Branchiopoda; order Anostraca; family Artemiidae; genus Artemia; species Artemia sinica. The sequence goes on along the minus strand of CM051263.1, from coordinate 22,265,045 downwards.
ATATATATATCAAAATTTTGATTGGATGTGTTTGGGGAAAAGGTGGGCGTGAGAAGGGGGGATAGTAGCCCTCCAATCACTTTCGACTATTAAAAAGGACACTAGCCCTTTGAATTTCCATTCGAATGAGTCCTTTTTGAAGCTTCTACGACAAAGCTTTCTAAAAAAACCTTATATGCCCCCAGGGCATAATTTACAACCCTTGCCCTGGGGGCTGTGGGGGAGTGTCCTCCTCAAAAATATAATTTCTATCTGGAAATCAACTACCCTGAACAAAATATAAAAATTTTGATTGGATGTGTTTGGGGAACTGGTTGACGTGGAAGAGGTGTTAGTTGCCTTCCAATCACTTTTGACTATTTAAAAGGGAACTAGCCACTGAAATTTCAAATCGAATGAGCCCTTTCTGAAGTTTCTACGACAACACTTTCTCTAAAAAACCTTATATACCCCCAGGGCATAACTTAAACCCTTGCCCTGAGGGCTGTGGGGAGGGGGGGTTTTTATCCTCAAAGACCTAATTTCCTGAATTTTCAACTACGTTGAACAAAATGAAAATCTCAAAATTTTGATTGGATGTGTTTGCGGAAAAGGTGGGCGTGAGAGGGGGGTTAGTTGCCCTCCAATCACTTTCGACTATTGAAAAGGGCACTAGCCCTTTGAATTTGCAATCGAATGAGTGCTTTTTGAAGCTTCTACGACAAAGCTTTCTATATAAACGTTATATGCCCCCAGGGTATAGCTTACTAACCTTACCCCGAGGGCTGTGGGGGAGTGTCCTCCTCAAAAACATAATTTCTATCTAAAAAAACTACGCTGAACAAAATTGCTATCTCAAAATTTTGATTGGATGTGTTTGGGGAACTGATGGGCGTGGAAGGGGTGTAAGTTGTCTTCCAATCACTTTTGACTCTTAAAAAGGGCACTGGAAATTTCGATTTCCAATCGAATGAGCCCCCTTTGAAGTTTCTACGACGACCCCTTCCATACGAAGTGCCTCTGGGAAAAAAATAATGAATAATAAAACATTGGAGCCGTATGGCCTTTACTATAGGCAACGCTATAGCGTTGCCTCATATTTCAACTTCTTTTTTTTTGTCCAGCATTTCCATCGTTACGAATGAATTTATAAATAAAACGTTGCCTTTTAATTAACTGAATTATTTTTAATAAGCCTGAATCATTAGTCCTTGACCGATACTAAACTTAAAATTAAAAGGTAGATTTTTAAGATATGAGTGTGGAAAAATCCATTGAGTGTGGCCATTGTTTGAGCTGCGGAAATACACAAAACCGTCAAACTCCTACTACTACAACTACTAACAACTCATTTCAGCACCAAGCCACCTGAGGCCACACAGCTATGTACGCTCCTCCTCCATCCTAATCTATTCGAAGCTTCTATCTTTACAACCTCCCAGGAAGTTCCCATTTCCTTTAAATCTTTCTCTATGACATCCTACCAGCCCAACCATGGACGACCAGCTTTCCGTTTAGCCCTTGACGGTTGGCCGAAAAGGACAACCTTCGGCAATCTGTCATCCTTTATTCGTAAAACGCGCCCTAGCCATTTCAACCTTTCTCTCATTATTGCCCTAGAAAGCGGGATTGAACCACTTTCGTACAGCCTATTGTTTGAAATACAGTCAGTCTCAGCCGGGTACCCAGGACAATCAGTAGGCAATATCTCTGGAAAACATCTAGAAAATCTTTATCCGCTTTTCGGAGCGCCCATGCTTCAGAGCTAAATTTGACCACTATCATCACTATAGCTTCCAAAATTCAAATCTTAGTTTTCAGGCTTATCTTCCTATCCTTCCAAACTTTTTTTTTTTACCTGGGAAAAACACCCTGAGCCTTGGGTATTCTACTTTTAACATCTTCCCTACTCCCACCGTCTTTACTAGGCCACTCAGCGCGTCCCCAGGTGGCGATAGGGGAACACCGTACAGATATGTAGGGCATCTCCATAAGAAGCACGGACCACAAATACAGGTGGAGGAGGAAGAAGGCCCCTCAAATGTACACTCAACAGGGCCCACCGGTGTGTGCACACATCCCGTGAGTTCCAAACCTTCTCCCAGTGATGGGTTAAATAGCATGATGATGCAGAACACTACCTCGGGGATCCTCCCACCTCGTGGGACGATCCTCTATAGGAGGACAATTGAGGTAGGGCGAAAGACCCAGGTCTATAGACAACGGCCTCTGCAAAGGACTGTCTCAACCCTTTCGGGGTACCTGCAAGACTGGGGACCTTAAGGTCTACTCTATCCCCACTTGAGAACTGGCGCCCCTCGAAAAAATTATCCACAGCCCCCAGCGGACGACCACAAAATTACAAGAAATTAGATGGCAGACAGTGATTCCTCGACCCATTTAAAGAGGGCGACCACCGCGTTCTCGTCCACACATATTACTCGAGATTGCCAAGCCCGTGCTAACTAACGCAGACCATCTTTTTGGCAGCAGAGCCTGCCAGGCTGACAACTTTGTATTAATAATAGTTTTTCCCGTTATTTTTAAGTTACAATGGGGTGTCCCGCATTATAAAACCCCCCGATCCTTTGGTCGGATCCGAATTTCACACCAGCAGTCCAATCACATTTTACAAGGTGGGACTGTTTGAGTTGGTTCGATGGCTGCAATGGATAGATTGGAGTTTCTCGATATACATTTTACAAATAAATTTATAGTTAAATATTTAACAATTAAATAATTAAATAAGATAAAATTAAGAAAAAACTTTAGTAAGATAAAAAATTATTCAATATTAACTAAGGTAACATCAAAAATTAAATAAGTAAACAATTAAACATTTCACAAAATATTCGGTAAAAAGTATACAAAAAAAATTTATTTTGCAGTTACGAAACACGGAATATGTAAATTTTATTTTAATAAAAAAGTAGATTCAGATACCTAGCCTACTATATTCAAGGTGCCCAAAGGACACCTATATTTGTCACTATACTTTACTATAGTTTTTGAAATTGCATTGTTAAGAAGGTTTTAAAAATATTCAGAGGTATTTCTACCACACACATCTGCTTTGGGTGTTCGATTTTATCCTTGCATTATGTCTATCATTTTTCTTTGTTTTGCAATATTGAACTGTGATTTCGTAGTGATTTTTAAACTTATAAAACAATTCGATCCTTTGGCTACTTTAAAATCTAACACCAAGGCAGAGCTCTGAATCTGCCGAATGTTACAAAGGATAAATTATTCTGCCACATGTTTCACAAACAAAATTATTGGGCATTGAAACCAAGGTACGCTTATTAGTATGGCATTATATCGCAATAATCTCTCTGCTTCCTTTGGTTAAATCACATGCAACAAACGGATATAACAAAAAGAATATAAATTATGATCTTTTTATATTATTATCATGTTATTATCATATATGTAACACTATATATAATATAATTTCATATATATTGCATATAACAGTATATAGTTTTTCTAGTTCCTATCGTCTGTATAAAACACCTTTCATACAAAGCATGACGTCATTGCAATACTATCATGTATCTTTTTTGCTCTTTAAATACACATGAATGTGACGTCATTCATACGAAGTGTTTTTTTTTTCAAAATTAAGGGTCTAAATTATAGTCAGCCGATGGGTGCATGTCCTGTCCATTACTCTCAAAAATATTACCATGTCTTACCGGTGGCGCCTGCACTCCACATTGGGAATGACGGGTTTAAACCAAGGTAGTTGGTTAAAATGTGAAATTTGATCCCTGAAAGTTTAGGGAGAATTTACCTGTACTGACTTAAAGCTCCAAATTTATACTAAGACAAGCATTTAGATTTGAATTTATTTAAAAATAGAAAAATCGGTTCGAAGATGGAGCTTTTAATATCAACACCGTAATTACCGTATCATTCATACAAAAAAAAAAAAAAATCGTCCAAAACTTCTTCCTAAGACCATCTAGTTGTTAATGGCAGTTAAAAACAAATTAGAAGTTAAATAGCGTTAAGACAGTTAAAAATTTAACTGCAATTAAAAACAAACGTGCTTTTACTTTTTCTGCTCTCCTGCAAAATTTAGGTCTTGTCACACAGCACCTTTTGAAACCACAAAAAACTAACACCAAACTTTTCATAAATATTAAATCATTAATAGATAATTTATTTTCATTTACTTTTAATTCATTACGAACAAGTAATTTGTTCATAATCATGACAAAACAACCAAAAATAATTGTAACAAACAAAGATAAAACACTTCACTCACCACTGATGTTTCCTAAAAGCCTCTGCAGTTCCCGTTTATCGACAGTTTGATAAGTGATTCCAATCACATGGCAGATAAATTTACGGATGGAGTCATCAAAACCAACAATAGAGTTAACTAGACTCCTCAAACTTTCTAACAGCATCCAGAAATCAACGAAATTACATCGCTCTAAGTTTTCTGCTAATTCTTGAATCCTCATCATTCGGTCTGTACCAAGCTACAAAATAATTGAATATTTATCTTTATAACCGAGTGGTGGGCGCGCTATATTTGAGATTCTGAGGACAGGGGTTCAACTCCCGGTGTCGCTAGTTATTTGGTTTTGAATGTGGGTCAATGGTGTGCCTCTGTAAGCTCAGCCAGAGTCGAATATTCATCTTTATATTAGATATTTATATTTCAAATATTTATTACAAATTTAGATTATTAGACATTTATATATCGAATATCAATGGAAGATTCATATTCTCAATATAGTAAAGACGTTCAGGCGGTTCTCATCATTGTTGGTTTTAGAATTTCATCACACAGCAGTTTGCAAGCATTTCTCAGATACCAAGACAAAGCTGGTCTTATATATTAAAATGAATTATAAAGTTAATGGGATTAATAATATGACTACGGGGTATATATCGTCATGGTATTTTGGCTCCTCTTGTTGATGCAATAGCCTTTTTGCGTGTTCATTATCTCCTTTCTTTTTCATGATTTTAGAATTTACAATTTTCCTTCACTTCGTATTTATTATTTCAAGAACTAAATTTGCTTTAGTAGACCGTAATATGCTCATGATTTAAAATTATCAGGCCGTTAAAAATGGATAAGATGAAAATCGAAACTTTCTGCTGCAATCTGAAAATAGTCTCCATCTGTAACCTTTTCCCTTTTTCCAAAATGTAGCAATCACTGTCTTGGAATCTTTTTACTTCTCATCATTTTACTCGACATTCTAATCTGCTATTTTCTAGGCATTTTGTATTATTATTACTACTGCTACTACTACTACTAAAAACCCATTACAGCACCAAGCCGCCTAAGGGCAACACAACAGCACAAGCAACTCCTCCCTCCCAATCTATTCAAAGCTTTCTTTTTTACAGCCTCTCAGGAAGCTCCAATTTCCTTTAAATCCTCTCTCACGACCTCTTCCCATTCCATCTGGGGACGACTATTCCTTGGCCCTATATGGTTGGCCGAAAAGGACGATCTTTAGCAACTTGTCATCCTTCATCCACCTAACATGTCCTAGCCATCTCAACCTTTCTCTCATCATAGCCCAAGAAAACTCACAAACATCTCAAATCTGCCAAAATAATAGGAGGACATTACTAAACTATGTCAAAAAGTGGTGCCTGGGTATATGGTAGAAAAACCAGTGAATCCCTGACATTGAACAATCTGCAAGTGCATTTATTCCACCAGAAGAAAGATATGAAGTGTTTGCCTCCAATGGAAAAACTCCTTTAAATATCACATAAAACGTGCCCTTCTACAGTGGTCTGTCATTGCACAAGGCAAAATTCTTAAGCTATTTGTGCATAATTCACTGGATTTTGGCTGAGCTTTTAGCGAGTCTGAAGGAGTGGTGGTTCCCCTAATCACCCCTTTGCTACAAAAGGAGGCAAACTTTAAATTTTTGGCTACTTTATGGCAGAAAATTTTGAAATAAGCCACTGAAAAGTATATTTTCTTTCATTTGCCTCTTAGTAACATACTTTAGGCAGCAAATAATCTTAAAAAGTAACATTATACCATGAAGGAGCTATCTTTTCTAGTTTAGTCTCAGTCATTACCCTGAGAGGGTAATAAGGTCATAGGTACAAAGGTAAACTTCAGAAATATTTTTTTGTTTATCTTTAATTACACTCATCATCTCACCTATTGTTATGCTTTGTTGGGTGGCACTGTTTTTATCTGCTAAAGTCAGTGATTAGATGAGTCTATTTGCATCCAGTTATTTCTATTCTGGCATGCTTTGGCACTCTGATTGCCATATTGGCTTAGAAAAAAATAATTAAATTAGCTTTGTTAATTTTTCATCAGTTAAAGTATAAAGTTAAGAATTTACTCCTATTACATCACCAAAAATTATACATTTGAAATTTGAGAGTCATGCCAGTCCTGGCGGTCACGGGTCCTGACAATTTCGTGATCAGCAGGGTCAAAATGACCAGAATCCGTTCTCCAACAATTTGTACCTTTTACAACATGGGAGGGGGGGGGGGTCAAGATTTTTGCACTTGGCGCCTGGATTAATACTTGACTATCATTACTTTACCTTCTAATATTCGAATCTTGGTTTGCAGACTTATCTTCCTGTTCTTCCAAACCTTTTATCAACTGTGAAAAAATTCTACTTTTAACATTTTTTAACGACATCCCGAATCTTTACTAATAACTAACGTTTCGCTTTGCTTCGAAGCAGCTGGACCAATTTATCACATAATGAAAATGACGGCAAACCTGACAAAACCACTCAGTGATTTCAAACCACCATCGTATAGCCAAATGTACATTATAGATTCCAATGATGCTGTTGGCGAACACCTCGCACATCCTGTAAATTAAGGAATCAGTCCGTGAATTCATGGATCTGTTAGAGGAAATATCGCGGGACCAAGTACAACGACACTGATTTCCACTTCGACCGGCGTTTGTGATGACCGTACATAGATCACAAGGGCAAACTTTCAAATTCGTTGGAACCACGGTATGTTGTATATAGGATTTCCCGGTGTTAAACAACAAAACAGCTTGAAATTTCTGCTCCCGTCTGAAAATGACCGTTGGACATATAATGTTGTGTGGGAGAAGCGTTGAACGCTCTTCACAAAACTTCTATTATTCAGTACTAACAGTGATAGCACTGACGGCAACCTCAACGCCATGGCAGTTTTATAATTCCAAAACCCTGTAAAGAATGAACCCCTATTTCTAATGGAAATATCGCATGATGTCATGACATCATGCGTACCAGGGACCGACCGAAGCTTCAAATACATTTCTTTTCATTCTGTTTCCTTTATTAGTATATACAGGCCTGTCGCGTACCAGAAGCAGGGACTAAGCAAGGCTTGGCTCCCTGGTACTAATCTTCTAATTCTCGCAGTTCTCAACCACTCGTACAATAGCAATATTTCTAAACTAGCTTAAAATACCAATCTTTGCCCCTCCCTCCCAAAGATAAGAATCTGGCTTAGGAAATCGGTTAACAATACATTAATGAACATATTATTCAATATTTTCTGTATAATTGCAGTCCAGTCCGGAGAACAAGTTTATCGGATTAAAAAAATTCCAGGACTACTTTTGGACTTAACTACTGGACTCAACTCAGGACTACTACTACTACTAATACTGCTATTATTCCTACTATGGAACTAATTCAAAAGAGTTGAAGTGCATCCAAGTTATGAAAATGGCACAGGTGCACGATCTCAGGAATGGAATAGGCTATTAAATAGGTGCTTTTAGAGAAAGTTTATGTTAACATAAAACTAACTCAAAAGGAGTCATATTGTCAAAAGGACAAATCAGCTACATCTCAGGGATGGCGGGTATTAAGCTGAAACTCTTATGTCTAGTAATATACTCCTGCTGCTACTATTACTATTACTGAACTGACCCAAAAGGGTCTAAGTGCATCCAGGTTGTCAAAATGGTATAGTTACAATATCTCAGGAACAAAATAGGCCAATAATTTTTAACTTTCAGGAAAAGTTGAGGGGAGAGTAAAACTATTGTCCCAGGATCAGGTAAGGGTGATACGTTGGAACTTTCAGATCATGTTGTTGGAGATGTTGAACTAAACCAAAAGACACTATTTGCATTAAAGAATGTTATTAAGTTAAAACTTTCAAGGAATGTTGAGAGAGATTATTAGTTAAACAGAGTTGTTAAAGGGACGCACATAAAACACCCCTGAAATGACTAGGAGCATCAAAGTGAAAGTTTTCGGGGAATATCGGAGCGGATGTTATACTAAATCAAAACGAACTATACACTTGCAGGTTGTCAAAATGGCGAACTAAATCAAAAGACATTATGTGCATCCAACGTTGTCAAAGAGGTGTATCTGCGATATCCCTGGAAAGGTTAATGTAATTAAGTTGAAACTTTCAGGGCATATTAAGGGGAATTGTTGATTAATATTTGTCTAGATTCATTATTGTAATACTGATAAGAAAACATGTAGATACACAAATAACGGGTAATGACTTTAATCAAGAAAGTGAAAAGGATTGTCTTCCTGTTTTAATTACAAGTATTACCCATTCAACTACATATCAATGTATTTTCAACTTGTCATGTCCTTTTTTACTTATCGAAATTGATCTTCAGTTATCAAGACTAATGAGCGGGGGCTTAAGTTCTCCAATGCTTTCAATGCATCAAAAGCGATAGTCTTTTCATGAGAGATACAATTATATTTTTAAATTATTTCTTAAAACGTACTGGCTTTCCATGATTAAATAATATGAAAATATAAAGATACATTTGCAAGGTCGTATCCAGGGAGGGGGAGTACGGAATTTGACCCCCCCCCCCCCAAAAAAAAAAATTGTCCGACTCGTAAAAAAAACAAAATGCATATAAACAGATTGTTGATGCATTTTTTAAAGTGTCTTTTTTTTGTATACCCCCTCCCCTGAACAGAAATCCTGGATACGCCCTTGCACATGAGTAATGGATTGAAATGTTATTTAATACATTGAAACCTACTGTCTTGCTGTCATGACGCTAACTGTCTTAGTTAAAAGTGTAAACATTATTCACATATCTACATGCCCTTTTCATGTGAGATTCAGATATATGATAATAAGGGAGAGAAAATAGATAGATACATAAATAACAGGTAAAAATTTTAATTAAGATAGTGAAACATATTACTTTGCTGTCATAGCACTTACAGCCTCAATTAACAGCATTACCCATTATTCACATGTCTATTATATTTTCAGCTTATTCATTTTTTTTTGCTTATCAAAACTGATAATCAGTAATCAAGACTAATTGGTGGGCGAGGGGGGGCTAAGGCTCCCACTAATTTTAATGCAGCTAAAAACACACTCTTTCATGAGATCTTCAGCTATGTTTAGTAGATCCGATATACAGCTATATTTAGTAGATCTGGTAATAAAAAAAATTTACCGTTTCAGGAGATAAGAGGCACTTGCACAGAACAAAATCTGAATGGGGAAGATTTGTAAGAGCCTTGAGCATTATCAACTCTGCAATGCTTTCTCTGTATTTCGACGGCGTAAACTGATAGAGCTTCAAAACTGTTAGATTGGCCTCTAGGTCATAAGCATTTTCTGCAGCTTGAACTTTGACGTAGTGCTCTAATGTTTGCAAGTTTTCAGGGTTATATCTGTAAAAATAAGGAAATAAAGTAAAATAGCAAACAAAAGAACAGTAAGAAAAAATCAGATTAAACACCTATGTTTTATAAATGTAGGATTGAGGATCAGTTTGTAATTTGGCAGCACAAGACCACAAAATCAAACAATAAGAAATGCACATGACAACATGAATTACATATGTGCATTTTACCTATGCTTAAAGACATTTTTCCCATGAATTATTCTTCCACCATTTAATTGTTCTCTGTTTTCACGTGTTTCTATTTTCCTGTTTTCTCACTATTTTTCTTTTTTTCCGTTGCTTTCCTCCATGAGAAATTGCTTCTTGACTGTAAGGAAATTGTTTCGGTTGGTTGTGAAAAAAAAAAAGTATTTTTAAGGCATGAGAAATCTGCCTTTATGAAAGCTGCTAATTCGTCATTGATTATTGAACAAGCACACTATGCCCATTAATTTTATAGATCAAAATTTAATATTAAATTACCAAAAAAAATATCTTGTATTTGTTTTTCTTGTAGTTGGATAGCCAACGTTCTATTTTTTGCAACTTTCGGCGAAGAGTTCAGTCAAAGCAAACGATTAATAAATTTCCATTTTAGGAACCTTCTCTAGTTTGGACAAAAAGAATTGTATAGCACCAAAGCCTGTTGGAAGACAGACATAGAAAAATCCGAAGTAAAATTATCTCCCCCCCCCTAAAAAAAGTACATTAAAGTTTCGAGTCGATCCCCATCCGTCAGAAAGAAGAAGGTAGACTTACCAAAACTTATGACAATGCTCTTTTCTGAAGGGAAGATATTCTGCCACTCCTGTAATCGAATTCGTTGCCCATCTGAATACATTCAATATTAATTTTTTACCCAAATATGTGCAAATCTTACCCCCCAAAAATATATTCTCATTATCTTGCTTTTTGACAGAAAAAAAAAAAAAAAAAAAAAAAAAAAAAAAACACTAAACCTCAAATCCACAGCCCTGAGATTGAAAGTATTATATTTTTCCTACTGAGCTAGCCTGCCTTGTCAGTTGGTTTTAAACCTCGGTGCATTAACATATAAAACATACGTTTTCTCTAGAGTTACTTCACTTACCAGTTATATATGATTGGGTAGATGTAATACTTATTAGACTATTAGACTGACATTGACAAAGAAAAACGAACTGAAATACATTTTACACATTCAAAAGAGTGCATTTAATATTAATTTCAAAGAAAATGGCACTTTGATGTTAGTCCGAATTATGGACCTCTGAATTGCTTTGAGGCTTTGTCTTAGCAACAAAAAAACTTCAATTTCAGTTTGTTTTAAAGCCAGTGATACCAATTCAGCAGTCACAGCAGCGACATTCTTAAGGAATTTTGGGAGGGAATCCGAAAATTCAAAGCCCATAACAAAATAGCATTACTTGCCAAATAAAATGATTTTTAGCCTAGAGAATTTTCCTGCTCAATAATACCCTAAAAAGGGAACAAAGTTTCTTCTCTGGGATCTAATAGGGCAAAACTACTTTTAAAAAGAATACGTCCATAGGCTCTTTTTTACCCAACACAACCAAGGTGTAATAAGGACAGGTAGATTTTTAAATACAGGTGCTAGCATAAATTTTTTTTTTCGTATACTGATCAAAGGTCTGCGTTGCGCAGGTACTGATCTCCTGATTCAATGCCTTCAGCGGGGAGTGCAATGCGTGATTGGGGGCAAAGTGGTTGCTAGCATAGGTACATATAAATCCAATCAAGGGTGATCACTAACAGGCAAAAACAGTGTTTTCAGCAACACTTTTTTTCGCAAAGGAAGGGTGCGTCGGCCGTGCTTATATAACAGTTTGAACTTGTGATTAGTCAGAATTATAAACCGTCAAGGGAATATTTACCACTCTCCTTTGCACATGGAGTTTGTTTTTCCCTAATAAACCAAAAAAAACAATAATAATTAAAATGTTACCTTTCAATTCCCTTCAACATCTGAACCACAGTTGCTTTCATTTGTTCCACCATTTTCTAAAAAAATCAGTCAAAATTTAAACAAAAATAAATAAATATTATACATAAAATAGAAAAAAAATAAAACATAATATGGTTCTTACGGTGAATAAGAATTTTTGCGTGGGGAGGGGGGGGGTCGTGCCATAAAAATAAAAATAAAACAGGGACAAGATGAAAAAAAAAAAAGAAATGAAAAAAGCAAAATTTAGAAAGCCTTACATCTTTTTCTCAACCAGATTAGGTACAAGACTGAAACTAAAAGAAACCTCAAAGATGGAGACAACAGTATCTAAATTTAGCAGAAACTAAGTTGTTTAATATTTTATTTGACCATAATATTTAAATAAAAAAAATACTATTTAATTCAGTAGTTCATTTAAGTTCAAGCAATATGGAGCAATGTTACAGAGAAGTACAGTCTCAAAATACAGGTTACAGGGACTTTGTTTGTTGGAGGATAACAAGTAATCAGTGACAGTTTTAGCATATTTAGATATGAACTATGTATAGAGGATCCTCTTGTTACTTTTTTCCTTGTTGTGGGACCAGGTGTAAATGCCTCAGCCAGCACCCCAAGATATTTCATGGGAATATTTTTAACTGACAGGTCCCATCACTATTGGCCCTGCTGCAGCTGGTATAAACCCTTGGTCCATATTTCCAAACAGAGATCAATCTATTATGCTACCACAGGTCAATCCCATTGTTGATTAGGTTCCAAAAGCCATGGGGCTTTAATTGCCTTTGGGTTCAGGATCGTTGCAATTCCAGAATTGGGCATGTTAGCTCCCCCATTGTAGAATGGTGTGTGCACTTTACCTGGGTTTTCTGTCTTCAGCTTTTGTGATACCTGTTACTCTCTTGGAAAACTAATTTCTGTTTCTGACAGTGTCAGCATTGTTCTAAAATTCTAAAATCTATTTTTCACTGGTTGGTTTGGATTCAGGAATCTAGTCAAGGGGTATGCCTGGGCTGTAATTGGGTCTGTATGTACAATGAGGCTTTTTTTAACATTTGTTTAGCATAATATTTTATAAATAAGGGTTACTAGCTAGGCCAAACCCTCCTCCTCCAGCTAGGCCAAACCCTCTTTTCTCTAGGCCTAGGACCTGTTCTAAAACGGTACACACATAAATGTACAAAAGGATACAGTTCAGTGGGTAGAAGGGTGTTCTTTTCTCTATAATCTCCCTTGAAGCTGAGTATTTTCAGTGACATACAATTTAGTTTTTCCCACCATAAACACCCAAATTAAAGTACCTGTACTTGAAAGGTTGCAATAGATTAAGGGGTTATATTTTCTCTGATGAAGGGCCTTACTTAATGACCTTGTCTTTTGAATCCAGGTCTTACTTCTTAGTTGTTTTGAAAAATAATTAAAAAACAACAACAATAAAACCAGGTTATTTACAAAAAAAGATAAAATTAGTGAACTGTGCATAGATGTGTTTCCCTATAGGGCTTAGTTATGTAGTTACTAGTTAGTCAAGCATTCATATTATGAAAAAGTAACAAGGAAAGACATGTGTTGTTGGAATGACCTTCTTGTTCTTTTAAACATGTAAATCCACTTACATTGTGTAATATGCCCTAAATTGACAAAATTGGTCTCATTAAACCTCAAGATATAACAAAACTGCACATAAATATGGTTTGACCCTAGGTCTATCTTGAAAGAGAGGCTACTATATCTATTTTTTAGATAAATTATGTATGGACAGTCAAATTCTTTATGACGGGCTTTTTGTTATCTAGGAAAGCAGTTGAGTGAGGGAAAACTAACTTTTAGGAATGGATCCCGAACTTAACTGGTGTCCTGGGAACAAATGAGGCTGTGCCCTGGATGCTTTTGAAGCATCTTGCCACACTTCTTCCCCATCTAAATTGACCTTTGCTGACTTTGGAAAAATTTTACATTATGAAAGTGAACTTTCAGAATTAGATATATAGACCCAGATGAGGTCAGGAAAAAACTTTTTTGGGCCTCACACCTTTGCTAAATCTTGATCTAGGAGATCTTGAAAATTAAGTAGAAATGTATCTTGAATTACAAAGGAAATCCTAATATGGTTTAAAATCCTAATAAGGTTTAAAATCCCATTCAAAACATCAAAACTGTGTTTCCAAAACCTACTGTCAAAGAAAGCTAGACTCAAACAAAAGTAAAAGATAAAAGTTTTTTTGGTAACAGCGCAGTTCATCTACTACTACTACCAACAACTCACCACAGCACTAAGCCGCCTGAGGCCAACACAGCTAGCCATACTCCTCCTCCATCCGAATCTAATCAGAGCCTCCCTCTTTACACCATCACTAATATTAATGAGACGCATTAACATTTCCCTGCACAAGGGAGGGGGAGCTGGGCTGTAGTTAAAATAGAGCCAACCTTGAAAACTTAATAAATAGAAATCTTCTGACTGAAATAATGAAGTAAGAATTTTGTCATTATAGTGCTTAGCTCAGGATAGGGGATAAACAGCACTGTTACTACTATTTTCACTATAATTGATAGAGCTGTCACCTGTGCAATCTTCTAAGCCTTAACAACAAGGAATAAGTAGAAATAGGACCTGGAAAACACCTTCCCAGACTGTAATTCAGTGCAAAATTTCTTTTTGAGCTAAACAGTATAATAAAAAAAATTGATATCATTCATTTCCCCATTCAATCCCCTTTCCAAATTTAGTATTTACTACCATGAGAATTGCATATATTCCCTCCACAATGCCTGGATATAGCCTTAGGCTATATTGAAAATTTTGCTGATGTAATGATTTGCATTCTGTTTTATTGTTATTATTATTTTTTAGCAACATGTGGTTCTTATTATCATTTGAAAAAAAGGGTCAGCAAATTTTTGTAAAGCCTATAGTGTGGAATCCCTCCTATCCATTAGGAGAGGGGGACTGGGGAAAAATTATCATGGTAACAAATATTATAGTAGCAAAGGGTTTGAATGAAAAATTTAATAGTATTTACTTATTTTATATTAGGCTATAGGAGTTAGTTTAAAAAAAGATAAATTTTCGGATGTTTGGGTAATTTGCAAGCATAAAGATGAACATACCAATCAATGCACCAATTAATAATGATTGAAAACTACTTATTAGTCTACTATCTGTTTTTCCCCTCTAATGAAGTCATATATGGTTCTATCTACACTCTTTCCCAATTTAATAATTGCTACCATGGAAATTGTATCCCAGGGCCCCTACCCCTAACGCCCAGATATTGCCCTAGGCTATATACAAAACGCTTGCTCATCTGGTTGTTTGCAGAGCTTCTTATACTTATGTCTTATCAGCAATTGGTTCATCCCTTCATCTATTTGAAAAACGGTTGAATGGGATATCAAATAGGACCACTCTTTTGTTATTAAGCCATGGTGTTTAGTTAAAAAGGGGGCAAATTTTTCAATGTTTCAACTAATCCACTAGTTATAAGATGAGCATAGCAACTACTCAATGCACCTTCTAATGGTGAGGAAATAGCTAAGATCATAGGACTTTTTGAAGGTAATCTTTGAAAAAATCTGAAAACTACTGTAAAATAATCATAAATACCTAGTTTTCTTATTGCTAAAGATGCATTGCTTTGCTTTAGTCCTACTCCATCCCATAATGGATAATATATAGCACAAGTAATACTCCTAGTACAAAGAAGTCCCTAATATTCAACATGTATTTTGGTTAAAATCAATGTTTCACAAACATGGACAGTAGGTTCCTAGTCTTGAATATGATATAGACAGTTTTAAATAGCTGGGACTTGCTGAGATAGAGACTGGGGTAGATTTGGCTGACTAAAAGTCTAGAGTAACTTTTTTTTACATTTAAACTTAAACAAAGTTATCCTTACATTCTAGGCTATGGAATTTAACTTAGCATCCCTTAAATCACACTTGTCAACAATAAGGACTATTCCTGTCGATGGCAGTCAACAATGATGGTGACTTCAAGCTGCAGAGGGGCATCCCAAACTGTGCACCATAGCTTGCTGTAGGCTACCATTCTCTGTCAACAGCTGATTTCAAGGCTTCAGTACTGGGGGACATAACTGCATTCTGGCTAAGTGATTTCCAGAGACAGAAAAAGAAAAGAAAGAAAAGAAGGAAAAGAAGTAAATATTTAGTGGTTGGTCTCTTATTAAGGGAAAGAAATTAAATATTTAGAAGGGAAAGAAGTAAATATTTAGTGGTTGGTCTCTTATAAAGGAAAAGAAATTAAATATTTAGAAAGAAAAGAAGTAAATATTTAGTGGTTGGCCTCTTCTAAAGGAAAAGAAAGTAAATATTTAGAAAGAAAAGGAAGTAAAGAAGGAAAAGAAGTAAATATTTAGTGGTTGGTCTCTTATGAAGGAAAAGAAATTAAATATTTAGAAAGAAAAGAAGTAAATATTTAGTGGTTGGCCTCTTCTAAAGGAAAAGAAAGTAAATATTTAGAAAGAAAAGATGGAAAAGATATTAAATCATATGCAGTGCGCTAGCGCTACCTAAGTAAAGAATGATGTGGGCACAATGTGTTGTTTTTTGGTTCTCCATATCCAGGCACTTCGTATCAAAGGAGTTGTCGTAGAAACTTCGAAAAGGGCTCATTCGATTGGAAATTGGAGTGGCTAGTGCCCTTTTTAATAGTCAAAAGTGATTGGAGGGCAACTAGCCCCCCCCCACCAGCCCATCACTCCCCCCAAAAAATCCAATCAAAATTTTGAGATAGCCATTTTGTTCAGCGTAGTTGATTTCCAGATAGAAAATATGTTTTTGAGGAGGAAACTCCCCCAAAACCCTCAGGGCAAGGGTTTTAAGTTATGCCCTGGGGGCATATACAGATTTTATAGAAGGCGTTGTCATAGAAAATTCAAAACAGGCTCATTCGATTGCAAATTCAAAGGGCTAGTACCCTTTTTAATAGTCAAAAGTGATTGGAGGGAAACAAGCCCCCCCGCCCATCATTCCCTCAAATACATCCAATCAAAATTTTTAGCCATTTTTTTAAGGATTTGAGATAGCCATTTTGTTCAATGTAGTTTAAAGTTCTGGAAATTAGGTCTTTGAGGATGAAAAATCCCTCACAGCCCTCAGGACAAGGATTGTGAGTTATGCCCTGGGGGCATATAAAGTTTCTATAGAAAGCGTTGTTGTAGAAACTTCAAAAAGGGCTCATTTGATTAGAAATTGAAATGGCGCATGCCCTTTTTAATAGTTGAAAGTAATTGGAAGGCAACTGACACCCCTTCCACGCCCAACATTTCCCCAAACACATCCAATCAAAATTTTAAAATAGCCATTTGTTCCATGCAGTTAAAGTTCAGGAAATTATACCTTTGAGCAGGACACTCCCTTCACAGTCAAAGGGCTAGTGCCCATTTTAATAGTCAAAAGTGATTGGAGGGCAACTAGCCCCCCCAACGCCCATCATCCCCCAAACACATCCAATCAAAATTTTGAAATAGCCATTTTGTTCAACATAGTTGATTTCCAGATAGAAAATATGTTTTTGAGGAGGAAACTCCCCTAAAACCCTCAGGGCAAGGGTTTTAACTTATGCCCTGGGGGCATATAAGGATATTTATAGAAGGCGTTGTCATAGAAACTTCAAGAAAGGCTCATTCGATTGGAAATTCAAAGGGCTAGTGCCCTTTTTAATAGTCAAAAGTGATTGGAGGGCAACTAGCCCCTCCCCACACCCATCATTCCCCCAAACACATCCAATCAAAATTTTGAAATAGCCATTTTGTTCAGCATAGTTGATTTCCAGATAGAAAATATGTTTTTGAGGAGGATACTCCCCCACAACCCTCGGG
Organism: Artemia sinica; assembly: GCA_027921565.1. Lineage (NCBI taxonomy): Eukaryota > Metazoa > Arthropoda > Branchiopoda > Anostraca > Artemiidae > Artemia > Artemia sinica. The sequence continues at coordinate 22,247,635 of CM051263.1, read as the reverse complement.
GCAAGGGTTGTAAGCTATGCCCTGGGGGCATATAAGGTTTTTATAGAAAGGGTTGTCGTAGAAAGTGAGTGGAGTAATTAACCCCCCTCTTATGCCCTCCATTTCCCCAAACACATTCAATCAAAGTTTATAGATAGCCATTTTGTTCAACATAGTTGAAAATTCTGGAAATTATGTATTTAAGGATGGGAAACCCCCAGAGTCCCCAGGGCAAAGGTTGTAGGTTATACCCTGTGGGCATATAAGGTTTTTAATGACAGAGTTGTTGCAAAAACTTCAAAATGGGCTCATTCAACTGGAAATTGAGAGGGCTAGTACCCTTGTTAATAGTTGAAAGTGATTGGACTGTAACTAACCCCTTTCTCACACCCACCATTCCCCCAAACACATCCAATCAAAATTTTCAGATAGCCATTTTCTTCAACATTCTAGAAAGATCTGGAAATTAGGTCTGTGAGGATGACACCCCCCCCCCCACCCTCAGGGCAAGGGTTGTATATTATCCCCTGGGGGCATAAAAGGTTTTTATTGGAAGCGTTGTCATAGAAATTTCAAAAGGGCTCATTTGATTGGAAATTGAAAGGGCTAGTGCCTTTTTTAATAGTTGAAAGTTAATGGAGAAAGACTAACACCCCTCTCATGCCCACCATTTTCCCAGACACATCCAATCAAAATTTTGAGATAGCCATTTTGTTTAATGCCTTTGAAAGTTCTGGAAATTAGGTCTTAGAGGATGACAACCACCCTCACAGCCCTTAGGGTAAGAGTTGTAATTTATGCCCAGGGGGCATATAAGGTGTTTATAGGAAGTGTTGTCATAGAAACTCAAAAAGGGCTCATTCGATTGGAAATTGATAGGCCTAGTGCCCTTTTTTAATAGTCGAAAGTGATTGGAAGGCTTGACATTTTTATAGTAAAGATTGATGAGGGTATAATGTGTTTTTTTGTTGTTGTTGTTTAGACTGGGGCACTTTGTATCAAAGGAGTTGTTGTAGAAACCTCAAAAAGAGCTCATTTGATTGAAAATAGAAAGGGCTGATGCCCTTATGCCCTTTTTATAGTCGAAAGTGATTGGAGGAAAACTAATCCCCCTCCCACGCCCACCCTCCCAATTGACTTTATGTTTAAAAACTAAATGTTGCAATAAGATTAAATCAAAATGCACTGTGTTAATGCTAATTCCCAATAAGGCATCTCAGCAGTATCCCAAGAACAACTGAGGGTTTTATGTTCAAACTTTTGGGGCTGCTTCTGCTCTTAAAATTTAACCAAATAAAAATAGCATAAGTGTATCCAAGCTATCAAAGAAAGTAAACAGATTTTTTGGCAAATGGTATCAAGTTTTCCATTTCAGGTCAACTAGCACAGGTATGAAACTAAGTTAAACAGTACTATTTGTGTCCAGATTTTTAAAATGGTGTATGTTGTTAAAAATTGCTGAAAATTTTTCTCCAGCCTACAAATAGCAGGCCAAACTATAAATCTTTCAAAAAACGAAAAGATTTAAAGTATTATTTTCTTTTTCTCTGAAAAGACTATGTCAATGTAAAACAAACAGAAATTAATTTAAAAAAACGTTTCCCACAAAAAGAGTTTTTCAAAGAAAAGTAAAGAACTCCATTAAACAAAAAATGAGCAAAAATAAAATCAAATAATCTACCAAGCGTGAAACTACCACAAATCAGAATTGCTAAATAAATGAAACTCCAAAAGAACAGAAATTACAATAAATAAGTCAAACTCAAAACGAGCAGAAATTAACAAAAGTTGGGCTCAAAACCATGCCTTCCCAAAGCCAGAACATAATTTGCACTTTACTGAAAAAAATATAAATGTTTTTACTTTCATAACTTTAATAAATCAAGTAATAATAAGATTTTGATTACTAAATATCAGTATATGTATATTAAACTGACAATGCACATTCATTTGTATTTTTTTCTGTAAAGTGCAAATTATGTTCTGGCTTTGGGAAGGCATGGGGGTTTTGAGCCCAACTTATGTTAATTTCTGCTCATTTTGAGTTTGACTAGGTTATTTACTGAAAAAAATATAAATGTTTTTACTTTTATAACTTTAATAAATCAAATAATAATAAGATTTTGATTACTAAATATCAGTATATGTATATTAAACTGACAATGCACATTCATTTGTATTTTTTTCTGTAAAGTGCAAATTATGTTCTGGCTTTGGGAAGGCATGGGGGTTTTGAGCCCAACTTATGTTAATTTCTGCTCATTTTGAGTTTGACTAGGTTATTTATTGTAATTTCTGTTCTTTTGGAGTTTCATTTATTTAGCAATGCTGATTTGTGGTAGTTTCATGCTTGGTAGATTATTTGATTTTATTTTTGCTCATTTTTTCTTTAATGGAGTTCTTTACTTTTCTTTGAAAAACTTATTTTGTGGAAAAAGTTTTTTTTAATTAATATTTAGAATGAAAAGAAAGAAAAGAAGTAAATATTTAGTGGTTGGTCTCTTATGAAGGAAACATATGAAAGAAAAGAAAGTAGTACCATTAGATATCTTATTTTATCATATTTCTAAACATCATGGTAACTTAACTGACACCTCAATAGTCCTACATAAATCCTAACAGTCTGTTGTGCTCAATCTCATGAGGATATAATTTTTCTGTGTTAAAATATGCTTCTGCATTCTCAACTGCATGAAATTTGGTTTTGCCTGAGTTAGCTTCTTTTAGTTTTTTACACATTTCTAGGACTATACCTGGAATCATCAGTGTGGGGGGGGGGGAGGGCATGCATACATTGCCAGAGAAGCAACCCTGATATTTGGAACAGCATAATATAAGGAATCAAATGGTACAACTTATGTTTGCTTAGCATACTCCCTTCAGAAGAGGCCAGCCATTAAATATTTACCTGAATTTACATTTTATTGTCTGTAACTCTGTGTTTTTCTCCACTTTCTTCAACTTTTGGCAACATTGCAGAGTTACAGGTCTTCTAAAGGAAAAGTTATATGTAGAACAAAATATGTAGAATTATAAGAGTAGTACCAATAGATTCCTTATTTTATGTTCATTCCAAATATTATACTCATATTTGTGACAATGCAACCTATTCCCCCAGTCCACTCTGAAGGTCCAAGATATAGCTCTAGGGATATTAGTCTAGAGTTAGGCCTACTCAAAAGGAAACACTATAAAATCCTGAAAACAACTTAAAAAACCTAAAATAATTCCTTATGTCATTCCTAAAAGCATTTCAATTCATTTTAGTCCCAAATGTGCAAATATATAGCCTAAATTATATATTTCCTATACATTTTCCATTTCTTGATTTGATAAGTGATCAATTTACAGGTAATAAGTTGAAAAAAGATTGATGTATAGAAAAATGCATGGGACATGCATAATTTGGGCTGTATATTTGCATGTTAAGGGGATGGGTTAGGGGTTAAGCAAAGTAAAGTACTTTAAGGAATGATAAAAGGGTAAATTTACCCTTCAATAAAAAAAAAAATTAAAGGCTAAATTTAATAAAAATGTATAAAAAAAAAATCAAAAATACAGGTTCATATAATTTGACTAGGAAGAAAGTGAATACATTACTTATAATAATAATAATAATATATTGCAAAAAACAGGCTTGTGCCTCTATCTACAAAAATTTAAATAATCAAATGCTTTATCATTATAATGTTTGTCAATTTTATTCTTAAATGCATTGACTGAATCTGAGTTAACAGTGTCTGATGGTAGTGCATTCCACTCGGAGACAATGCGGTTGCTGAATGCCCATCTCCCAACATCTCTTCTGAGACATTCTTCAGTTAGCTTAAACTCGTGACCTCTCAGGTTATTATTCTTGAATGTTATTATCTCTTCTGGAGGGATGTTGTTGTAGTATCTGTTGCATATTTTGTATACTTCAATAAGATCTCCTCTCAAAAATTGGTATGAGAGGCTTGGGAGCAACAGTTTTTTCAAACGGTCTTGGTATGATAAGTCTCTAAGTGATGGAACAAATTTAGTCGCCCTCCTTTGGATTTTTTCTATTGCATTGCTGTCTTTTTGAAAAAATGGTCTGGTTGTTGTATGACCGTATTCAATCATTGGTCTCACTAACGATTTGAAGAGTATAGAAAACATTACTTAATGGCTTTTTTATGATCTTTCTAAACATAAGAATTGCTTTTGAGGCAAATTCATTTCTAACCTCTTAAAAGGACTTAAAACAGCCCATAGTAACCATAAGTTTAAAATGCATTTCTAAAAAAATGGCCAAAGGAAAAACATTGCCATTTGTAGCTAATTTAGGAATGGTAATTATCATTTTGATTAATCTTAACAATAAAATGTTATTTTAAAACATACTTTTAAGAAATTTTTAAAAAGAGCCTGAAACCCCTCAAAAATGACATCCAGAAAAACAAACAGTACACTACTGGCATGGAAATTGTTCAAAACCCTAAATAGGGAAAAACAAGAAAAACCACATTTCTGTATGAGTAGCACTGATGTGCTCTTTTTTTTCTTTGTCCTTAGCAGGGCACTGAAAATTAATGGAAAATTGTTTAAGACCTTACTTAAAAGCTAATTTTTATGTCTAATAATTTTTTAACTTTACCTATTAGTAAAACAAACTAAACACAAGGTAATAAGTTACACAAAAAAAACTTTACAAAACACATAAAAAAATTGTTCACATTCATTTTTGTTACTTTTGTACAAGTCAGACACAATGTTTCTTTTTTTTTGGGGGGGGGGGGATCAAACCTGGTAAAATCCCTCTGGATACAGCCTTGTATTAGACTATTAAATAAAAATAAAAAAAAAAACATCACTACAATTTTTGAATGTATACAAATTGTAAAAGCTTAATTTTGTCATACCTAGATAATATTTTTTTGTATTTCCAAAATTTGCAGTGCCTGGTACTTTAAAGTATCTCATTTGTCACAAGTCTTTTAAATCAGTACACTGAGAGGTTTTAAATAACTGTTGAAAAATAAAACTTGTTGTAAGATTTCTCAGTTGTCCTTGAGTACTGCATGTTTGTTGCCTATCTTTATCCTCTCACTATCCCAAATTATCCAAGGATCAAGATTATCAAAGCCTTCTTCAACAAAAATTACTGAACAGATAAGTTACCCACCAAAGTTTTATCATCTTTTGGGGCCCAAAATGGAATGTTTCCCAGAAGTAAGTATTGAATTTTGAAAGACCATAAAAAGACTTGGCATGAGCTTAGAATTGGGGCTGTTGAGAGGGAAACAAGTAAGAAAACAATTCTTGCTTCATAGAACACAGAAAGTTTTCAGGAGGTCACAAATTTAGATTGCAATTCTATTGTACTTTACTCTCAAGCCCCAATCTGCAAATATGCCCAAATATGTCCTAATCTGCACAAATTATTTATTTATTATCTAGCCCATCATTATGAAAAAAAGTAAGAAGACAGAGTACAATATGATATATATATATAAAAAAAAAAAAAATACATGACAACTACTTAAAGAAACTACATCAACAATACTGCTACAGGAAGGATAACCACTCAGGGATGTCATGCATGGGGGTGGATGCGCCCCCTAACACTGTGAAAAAAAAAAGTTGGTAAATTATGATGCTTAGTGCCACAATTTTTTGGCACTGCTAAAATTCTTTGTTTAGTTCAATAAAGACCACAAAATACTGACATGTCATCTTTAGAAATTTTGAACTTGGTCAGTATGCGGCAGTTTTACCTACTCCTGCTGTGATTTTACAGATGGTGCCACAACTTTCCATTTGGTTAAGTAAACAATATTAAAACAGTGACAAGATATGTACCAAAATCTGAATCTTGGTTGGTAAATGCAGCAGTTTTACTGACTTGTGCAATGATTTTACATATTGTATTCAAAATAGACATTATACTAATTTTCTTAAAAAAAAACAGCTGGTAAAAATGACCTGCCAGTCAGCAAAACCTCTTGCCTCTCCCCCAAAAAATTGGCTAGTAACAAGCCTATAACCACTTATGCAACAGTCTTGTGATATAGCCTATATTTACTTTTCATTTTGTCATGTATCTATCTTGTTTCAACCTATATAACCTGTAAGTTGAATAAACTATGACATGACAAAACCAAGAAATAAAAGAGCACATGAGAAATATATCATTTGGACTGTATATTTGCACATTAGTTGGAGGGTAGAGGTAAAGTATAGTAAGAGTTGTATTAGCTATAATTATTCTGCATAGCCTAGGCATATTAGGCTATGAGATTAGAATAGTTTTCTTAACATAGTCTATGCTATGGTAAAATTCTACTTTAGCTACTTTTAGCTATCATGGAAAGGGGTTGGGTTAGGAAAATGAAACTTTCAGGGATGGATCTACAGGCTGAAGTATGTCCCTGGAAGGTATTTTGAAATACCTACCTCCACTCCTTCTCTCTCTAGAAGGTCCTAAAATTTGCCTACATGACAGGTCTATTTGGCAAAACAAAATTTTATGTTATTTTTTAGTTAGCCTATCAGTTTCTTTTTCTCTGGCTGTAGTTCTAAAAATGCAATACCTTTTATTTGAGTAGAATTTCTACTTTAGCTACTTTTGGCTGTCTTAAAAAGGGGCTAGGTTAGGAAAACTGAAACTTTCAAGGATAGGTCTACAGGGGGATACCACCAGATAGCTAATTTGACAGTGTATATATATATATACAAATTTTTAAATTAGCCAACTGGCCATCCAGTATTTTAAGCCTAGGAGTCCAGCTGGACACAAGGAAACATATTTAGAAAACAATTCTTACTCCATAATATGTAGAATAATCCTAGTTAACACATTTTGCAGGGGGAGAGTCTTTATCTTCACTTCTTTGCTTGATTTTCTAAGAAATTCATGAATTTCTTAGAGCCTAAAGGCTATATTCACAGAATATATACCCCCACCCCCCTAATGTGTAAATATATACCTAGAATTGCATCCTCATTCTAAATAGAACATCCATTTGCATCACAGATTAACTTTACTCCCATTTTAGTCATGTGATGGATGTCCATTTACAGGCTAAAGTATGTCCTGGGAAAGTATTTTGAAGTACCTACCTCCACTCTGTCTCCCTATAGAGGATCCTGACCTTTGATGATCTTTAAAAATCTGTGTGTTATAAAAGTTAAATATTGTAAAATAGGCCTAGATCTTCTGCTTAAACAAAGTAGGCTAGCCTAGGCTACAACAAAATTATTTTCAGCTTCACAACTTTGCTCAATCCTAATTTATAAGGTTTTAAAGATATGCAAACCCATTTTCCTAAATTTCAAAAAAAAACATTGATATGGCTTTAAATTTTAGGCCACTGAAATAACAGGAATTGCATTTTCAGAACTAAAGCCTGAGAAAAAGAAACTGATAATAACATAAAATATTGTTTTGTCAAATTCCAATAGGTATATAGACCTATTATATTCAATAGGTATATAGACCATAGGTATATTTCAGGACCCTCTAGAGGGAGAAGGAGTGGAGTCAAAACACTTCCCGGGACAGACTTTAGCCTGTAGACCCATCCCTGAAAGTTTCATTTCCCTAACCCAACCCCTTTCCAACAGAGCCAAAAGTAGAATTTTATTTAATTAAGTTTTTAGATAGATACAGTAGCATCTGTAAGATTAAACTAGCCTGATTTCAGGGGAGAATTCCACGGATAATTAATCCCTTTCTTCAAAAAATGGCTGAAAATCCTTGTTCAAAAATCGCTGAATTCTTGAGATAGCAGATATGAAAGAGATGTCAGTCAATTTTATCTACTAATATCCAATAGTTACCGTCCATAACACGTCTATGCTACTTTTAGTCTTTATTAGAAATTCAAGGACTTTGTTTCTAGACCATAGAATCAGGGCTTCCACTCTCGAATCATAAAACCCGGGGACAAGCCTTAAAAACTCGGGGAGTTTTCGGGGACAAGTCTTCAAGATTAGGGGAATTTTCGGGGAAAAAACAAAATAGAATTTCGTCGCTAAAATTCGGGAGCCAAAATCGGTTTTAGCTTCGGTTTCAGGCTCAAGTAGTTCTTGGATCCGCGTAGTAAATCAAGCCTTTTACAGAGTAGGTTTTAGAGCCAGAGCAAGGGATTGGAAACCATAGCTTAAAAACGGGTTGCTGATATTGTGGCAAAAACTTCAAAATTGTAAAAAAAAAAAAAAAAAAAAAAAAAAATAGTGAACACATCTGAACTGTAAATACCAGTAGCAGTTTTTCATTCAGTCATTAATCTCAGCAATTCATTAATAATATTTCAAAACAAATATTGTTTGTGGTTTCTAGAAATGTAAATTAAATAGACAAAATTCAACCCATAAGTATGGGGCAACATTAAAACTTAAAACAAACAAGAACTAAATTAAACAAGTAAATTTAAACTTAAATTAAAAGGGAATTTCGACTAGAATTGACACATTATTGGTTTTTCATGCTGATTCTAAGGTTTTGGGTGTTTATCCCCCGGAAAATCCCCCCTCGGAAAAAAACCGGAAAATACCCGTCCCCCTCTCAAAAATATCCTCGTAGAAAATACTCTCCCTCTGAAAATACCCCCGCGGAAAATACACTCCATCGAAAGTACCCCTTTTGGAAAATACCATCGGAAAACACACCCCTCCCCCCCCCGGTGGAAAATACCCCCTCGACACGTACAATTTTTTTCATTGTTTGTTTCTACTATGCTTTCATTTCTTTTTTTACCTCATAATTACTATATAGTCACCAATTAACCCCCCACCCCTTCCACCAACCCTCTGAACATCCATTTTTCAAATATAGTACTTTTGCAGTCTCATTTTTATATCAGACCATCTAATGCCTAGACATGATAGATATAGGCTGCAAATCATGTAAAAGTTACTTATTCTTTTTTTCACACTAAAATTATTTGGCATTATTAACCGACAAACCGTGGTAAACAATTCAGAAAATAATATAAAACTTGACAAGAAAACAATATAAGCCTAATAACCAAATATGTACTTTAAGCTGTAACGGAAATTTTCTTATGAATAATATTTTTGGGGTCACTTCCGTTTAAATCCCCTATTTCCCGACCTTGTACATAGTCTATAGCTAAATTTGGTCTCATTAGGAGGGGGAGGGGGTTGTGCATTTTTTATGGTAAGAATATGGTATTTAGGAACAGTTCTCCCGATAAAATAAATTATAACACAATTTCTTTAAATTGTTTTGTTTTATCTCAGAATTAGCCTTCATACAGGGTTACTAAAATTGTTCAAGCATTAGAAGTTGTAAAGGTAGGCCTAGACATTTAAACAAGTTTACTTGGCTATTCCGACTTTGAGCAGAACATAATATCAGTAAAAATTCCTTTTGCCTAACTAACAGCTTTGCAAGGCTGTAAAAAGATCCTAAGAATTCCTGGCAAAAAGATAAATTCCGTCAATGTATTATGCCTTCAATCATTAAGTATTAAACATTAATACAGTATCTCCAAACCCAAAAATAGCAAAAGAAAACAAAATTTAAACTTATGATTCGGCTTTAAAAACAATTATCCCTCTCTAGAAGTTCAATTTCAAAACCCAATATCCAACCGAGCGTTCAACAACTTTAAGTAAAATTCTTGTATAATTTTGTTAAGATTGTCTTGACCACGAATGACATAAGTATAAGGATCTTAATAGCATTTGGAATACTGTATTCGAAATGGTTTAATCTAAATGCAGAAAAATGATAGTTTTGTGGAAATATGAAGAACCGTATATACTTAAATTGTATCGGTCTGGTTCTTATGCAAAGTAACGAAGGAGACGAAAATTAACGAACAAGAGAGTAGTGAAAAATTATGGTATGTAAATTAATGTTTGCTAGGGATAGTCACTAGGAGTGAGGTGACACCCTGATTGGTTGATTTTCGAAGAAATTTTGGGGATTCGGGGAGCCAAATTTTTATTCGGGGAGACACATAGATTTTCGGGGAAATCCCCGAAAATTCGGGGGTAGTGGAAGCCCTGCATAGAATAGCCCTGGCTTTTCAACCGTAAAAACATCTTGGGGCTTGACTTTTTATTTTTAACATCTGTAGTACGTCCACCCTCTATACTGATAATACTACCTATGTAAGAAAAGCTACCCACTTGATCGATATTTCCGTTACCCAACATCACCTTCACTTATTCCAGTCTAAACTATGCAGTCTTCTTAACATTAATTATTGTCAGTCTTGCGCCCTGAGCTCCCTCAAAAAAAGAATTATTTTTTCTAACATTTCCATCTCTGATGCTCAAATCATCGGCATAATATAAGCCTAAGAAAGTTTCACTTTCCCATTTGATTCTATGCTCGATGGGTTTGCTGTGTTCCTTAGGACAAAGACAATCAGATCGATCCATATAAGTGGGGTTAGAAGAATCGTTCAAAACTCTCAATCTGCTATTCGAAAGGATTGATCTTCAGTTAATAACCTTTGTTCTTGATACTGCTCCCAAGTAAACTTTTTTCCAGTTGTTACATTGCTGGCTGTGCTGGGAAAGCCGAATGCACTTGGTCATAGGAGACACCTCTAAAGATTTTGAAAAATTTTCAGGCCAAATCAGCAAAATTATAGAAGAGCTACTTGCATTCTCCACAGCATGATCTCAGCCAATTTTAGTCTAGAAAACCAAGGCCACAAATTTTCACGAATGCCCCTCCCATCTCTTGTTATTTGGCTGAAAAGCAATAAAAATAAGTGTGGTGCCCTTGCCAGGCTTCTGGGTGTTTATTTAGACCGAAACCTGATCTGGAAAAATCAAATATAGTTTGCTGAAAAATCCTTTATTAAAAGCCTATTGAACATGAAACGGCTAGCAAACATTAAGGGGGAAAGCTTTCCAACTGTCATTTTGGATTTTTACAAGAGATCTGTCCACTCCAACTTAAAATGTTTCAGACAACGCTATAGCATTGTGTGTAGTAAAGAGCCGTAAGGCTTTTGTATTATTATTACTTTTTTTTTTACCAGAAGCACTTCATATGGAAGGGATAGTTATTTTAACTTCAGAGGGGACTTTCAGTCTGAAAATAGAAGTTCTAATACCATTTTTAAGCTTCAAATGTGTTTGGAGGGCAATTGCCCCCCCCTTGCACCTTTTCCCAAAATGAATTAAATCAAAACTTGAGATAACCATTTTGTTGAAAAATAGTCTAAAGATCAAATAACTATGTCTCCGGGGTTGGACCCCCCCCCCTCCAGCTCCCAGGGCATAGGCTGTAAGCTATACAAATTACCCATTGTCAACATATAAGGTTTTATGGAAGGGAGGCTCAAAATAAAAATTTCTAGTTCCCCTTTCATAGGCAGCGCAATAGCGCTGCCTAAGCAAAGAACGATGATGGCACAGTGTACAATTTATCATCTTTTTTTTGGTTGGTCTTAGACCAAGGCACTTTTTAACGAAAATACTGTCGTAGAAACTTCGAAAAGGGCTCATTCGATTGGAAATTGGAATGGCTTGTGCCCTTTCTAATAGTCGAAAGTGATTGGAGGGCAACAAACCCCCCTCTCACGCCCACATTTTCCCCAAACACATGCAATCAACATTTTGAGATATTAATTTTGTTCAATGCAGTTGAAAGTTTTGAAAATTAGGCCTCTGAGTATGATAACCCCCTCAGGGCAAGGGTTGTAAGTTATGCCCTTGGGGCATATAAGGTTTTTACAAGGATTAATCAGCAATTAATATCATTACTAATCAAACAATCAGTTTAGTTTTATTAGTTCTTTTCAAGGACTATTCAAGACGCAAAAAATTTTGAATAAAACGCAAATGACACAATATGCTTTAGACTTTTACAGTTTAGGGAAGGGAAATGGGGCAGTAGCCAAACTCTTATTTGTTGTGATTTTTGTTCGTTTTAAGTTTGACTTGAATATTCACTTTAATTTTTACTCGTTATAAGATTTATTGATTGGTTTATATCAGTAGTTGTTATTTATAAGTGTTCTATGGTTGTTTATTTAATTTCCTTTCATTTTGGGTTTAATTTATTCTTTAAAAGTAGATTCTTGTCATTTTGTGTTTGAATTATTTTAAGACTTTATTTCTTCGCGTCTTAAGTTTATTAAGCCTTTTTACTTTTATTTGGAAAGCTTTTTTTCGGATTTTTTTTAAAATGAATTTCATGGAATGGTTTGGTGTCTGTTTTAAGACGATTCTGGCTAAAAAGTTGAGTCTGGGTCTCATAAGCAAAGTTATGAAGTCAGGTATTTCTCTGGAAGGCCAATAGTACGAGACAACTGAAGCATGCTATTCATTAAATATTTCACGAAGGTCCAATGAATAGGTTTCGATCAGTAAATTTTGAATAGACTTTCGCTCTTATTCTTTTGGAAGATTTCTGAGTTTTGACAGAAAAAGATGAGGTTTTTCTGGTACCACCAATTCAAACTTAATTTTGAAAAAAAATTTTCCTGAAATGAATTTTTTTTTAAAGAAAAGTAAAGAGCCACATTAAAACCTAAGGCAAGCACAAATGAAGTCCTTTAACAATTCCAACTTAAAACGAACATTAATTACTATCAATGAAGGCATGAAACCCAAAACGAATAAAAATCGGAATGAATGGTGCGATCAAGAATAAAGATAACAGATAATTCTTTAGATGTATAAATGGAACCTAAAAGGAAGAAAAATTGAAAGAATAACCCGAAAATAACTCAATAAAAAAAACTAAAGCATAAACAAAGTTTACAACAAACAGTAATAGCACTACCTTATCTTAACTTCAAAAGGCCAGAGTATCACTTCCCTTTGCTGAAAACGATTTAAATCTCGGGCAGTGTGTCTTTTTTTGTCGTAATGTCAGCAGCAACACAGAAAAAATAATACCAGGGGTTTAACAAGGTTTACAAAGAAGAATATAAGCCCTCACAAATACTTTAAAGCGCTCGAGTGAGTGAAACTTACATTTTCCTGAAAATGAAATTTATTTTCTAAAGTCTGGTTTTTAGTTGTAAAAATATCGACTAAAAGTCACCATAATAGTTAAGATTACTGGAAATAACCATTGAAACTACACTGATTCTCTTATGTATAATGGTAATCATTCCTGGAAGTCCCAGAAATTTCTGATTTCCAATGCTTTGGATATGAAATAAAATATTTAAAATACCTTTGGTTTTCAGTAAGGTGCAAATGACGCTTTTGCACTTAGAAAGTTTAGGGGTCACTAACCCTGCTCCTTTTTGTCGTAATTTTTGTTTGTTTTTGGTATCAAATATTTATTCATTTTTTTCTGATCGTTTTAGGCTTCTTTTGCTTGTTCAAAGTAGTTTCTGCTTATTTTACGTTTGGACTATTATATAACAGTATTTCTGCTCGTTGTAGGATTTAATGTCCGTTTACTCATTTTTGAAAACTTTTTTTTTGAAACAGTAACATCATATAAAATTTATTACTGGTCTCTTTCATTAATATAGTTTTCGTATTGGTTAATGTTATGAACATGTGAAAATGTTTTGTTCAGTTTTCGGTTCAAGAATTAAAAAGTTAGATTGTAGCTTAAATTTTGTACAAAATTTGAATGCCCAGTCAAAATAGTCAATCAGCAGCAGTTTGTGCAATAAACTTTTAATAATTTTACTAAGAAAATTGGGATTTTTGGGATGGTGATTATTTTTTATATGAACAGAAAATCTGCGTAAATTTAGGTCTTGTATAAAGATGAAGTTATCCTGGCCTCTATCCCACAGACACCCTTGAATAAAGACCTACTTGAATCAGTGGCATAATTCCGTCAAACTCCTGGAAGAGGGAGGGGAGGGGGGGGATTTGGAGCAAATTTTCCCAAATCAAGTGGAAATGACAGTGAAAACTGAAAAATGATTCATAGATTACCATAAAGGCAAAGATATACTAAAGAAAACGAACCTGTTTCTCTGGATACTTAATTATGCGGGCTTATCTTAGTTTTGACAAGATTTTTTGCAAAAACTAAATTTCAGATGGGAGGGGGGAAAACTGAGGTCGGGGAGGGGGGGGGGTAAGCTTGAATCTGGAGGGGCCAATTAAACCCCCATCACCCCTAGAAAATTACGCCCCTAACTTTAATGCACCATCTTATTAAAACACCTTTTTGCATCATATTTTGTCGTAACAGTATTTTTTAATAAATGAGTGCCTAGGTTGTTTATTAAAAATATCTTTGTTGTATTCTGTTCTGGCAAATCAATACGACCAGACTTGTTTCCTGAATTTTTTATTTTAAATGGGGTTCTCTTGGCTCTGATATTTTAATTGAGATGCTGGGTGACCTGACAAGTAAAGCTGATCAGCGTGAAAATAGGAAATTCTTAACGACAAGAGCCGATATATTCACGGTTTTCATCCAAGATATACTGTCTTCTTTGAGACTTCCTCAGTTCAGCCCTTTTACCTTGAAAACTTCACGCTGATAGGAGAGGAACAACATTTTAGGAGAAAAATAACGTTTGGCCAATTTTGGGTTCCATGAATCGATGCTACACCTTTTTTGTCTTACGTTCGCTTGGCCCAGTTTCATACACAGTAAGTTGCTAGCCTATTGGAGACAAGATCAACCTAATTTGTGTAACATAAATCAACAGAACAATCTTTTTTATGGCTTTTGTCTTCGTTGAAGCTCTCCTGTTGACAACATTTTCCGAGAAACTAAATTTCACCTGGAGGGGACTGGGGTCAGGGGGAAAACTGTGGTCTGGGAGAAGCAGTTGCTCCCTCTCTCCCATAGGAAATTACGCTCCTGATCCCAACCCCTTGCCACTTATTGGTTGGAGAAGCGTAGGCATGTGGTTCTGGAACCACTCAAAGTTTTATATTAAAAGAAGGATTACTTACTGTTATGCTTACTTATTCAAATTATTTACTTGACAATTTCACCGTAATATTCTCTCCATGCGCAAGATTCTGTATCCAAAGAGGAAGAAAAACAAATGAAAACAGTTCTGTAGGAGAATTCAGGTAATTCTTCCCAAAATGTTTAAAATGAAAACAAACTTAGTTTATAATACCATTAATCGGACCTACACAAGAAATGATCCTTTTTGAAATTTTGATTCATTTGTAAGTAATGAATGTCTTTTCTATTTAGGGACAGGTTAAATAACTCCCTAAGCCTAATTCAACTCTATAATAAAGGCTCATTTCTGTTGAGCTAAAAAAAAATTCCCACAAGCATGTCGATACGTAAGTGTGTTCGCTTAATTAAAATTTTATGTCGAAGCTACTCGCCTGGAGCTACTTTCTTAAGTACTACTAAATTTAATTTTTTAAATAAAGAATTAACGGTCTTTTTCTTCTTTAAAAACAAAAAACAAAAAGAAACACACTATTTTTCCCTAGATTGGAGGTGATTAGAAACTTTATAAAAAAAATAGTTTTGAACTGAAACTAAGGAGCAACATTAAAACTTAAAACGAACAGAAGTTATTCCGTAAAACAAAAAGAACATGGCAGTGTTGTTTCTAAACTAAATTTTAATAAAAAATGAGCAACGATTAATTTAAAAAAACAAAGTTTTTCCGAGGTAAGTAAAGAGCGAAATTGAAACTTAAAACGAAAAAAAATTATTACTTCACTGCCTATCAAACATATATCAATAAAACTAATGCAAATAAATCAACTGGTGATATTTCCCTATTTTTGTAGGATTACAGAAAACTAGCGCTTTACTGAAAATACAAAACAATTTAAGAATTTTGGCACGGAAAAAATAAACATTTAAGGACACTTTTAACAGTATAAAACAAAGCACTTTTAGACTGTGGCTTTATTTATTTATTTTTTCATTTAATTTGGCATCACTTCTGCATAATGAACTCATTACAATGATTGACTTGGATCTGAAAAAGACATTTCAGGATCATTTTCTCCATTTTATAGAGAGAAATAACTGGATCTCCAGAGCCCATATTATGATTGATATGTCCTTCATTTCGAGTAATACTAGGTGAAACCAAGATGTTACCCGATAAATCAATCCATTATTTTTATGTTGTTTAATGAGTGTAAACTTTTTATTTCTATGCCTAAGTTTTTAAGATAATCTTAATTGTACGCTGAAAGCTACTGATATCAGAGCTCCTGTAGAACTATGAAAAGCGCTATAGATTAGTTTTTTGTTGCGAGTCTACGTATTTACTTTTGACTCCTAAATCAATGCTTTTATGTTTTCAGTAAAGCGCTAGTTTTCTGTAGCCCTGCAAACATAGGGAAATATCACTAGTTGATTTATTTGCACTAGATCTATTGATATATACTAGATAGGCTGTGAAGTAATAATTTTTGTTCGCTTTAAGTTTCAACTTAGCTCTTTACTTTCCTCGGAAAAACTTTGTTTCTTTTTAAATTAATCAATATAAGACACTAAAAATTGGCCAATAAATTTTGGTGTTTTAAATTGGTACAAATTTACAGGACATGTAGAGAGATACAGGAGAGCTTCAACGAAGACAAAAGCCATAAAAAAGATTGTTCTGTTGATTTATGTTACACAAATTAGGTTGATCTTGTCTCCAATAGGCTAGCAACTTACTGTGTATGAAACTGGGCCAAGCGAACGTAAGACAAAAAAGGTGTAGCATCGATTCATGGAACCCAAAATTGGCCAAACGTTATTTTTCTCCTAAAATGTTGTTCCTCTCCTATCAGCGTGAAGTTTTCAAGGTAAAAGGGCTGAACTGAGGAAGTCTCAAAGAAGACAGTATATCTTGGATGAAAACCGTGAATATATCGGCTCTTGTCGTTAAGAACTCCCTATTTTCACGCTGATCAGCTTTACTTGTCAGGTCACCCAGCATCTCAATTAAAATATCAGAGCCAAGAGAACCCCATTTAAAATAAAAAATTCAGGAAACAAGTCTGGTCGAATTGATTTGCCAGAACAGAATACAACAAAGATATTTTTAATAAACAACCTAGGCACTCATTTATTAAAAAATACTGTTACGACAAAATATGATGCAAAAAGGTGTTTTAATAAGATGGTGCATTAAAGTTAGGGGCGTAATTTTCTAGGGGTGATGGGGGTTTAATTGGCCCCTCCAGATTCAAGCTTACCCCCCCCCCCTCCCGACCTCAGTTTTCCCCCCTCCCATCTGAAATTTAGTTTTTGCAAAAAAATCTTGTCAAAACTAAGATAAGCCCGCATAATTAAGTATCCAGAGAAACAGGTTCGTTTTCTTTAGTATATCTTTGCCTTTATGGTAATCTATGAATCATTTTTCAGTTTTCACTGTCATTTCCACTTGATTTGGGAAAATTTGCTCCAAGTCCCCCCCCCCCCTCCCCTCCCTCTTCCAGGAGTTTGACGGAATTATGCCACTGATTCAAGTAGGTCTTTATTCAAGGGTGTCTGTGGGATAGAGGCCAGGATAACTTCATCTTTATACAAGACCTAAATTTACGCAGATTTTCTGTTCATATAAAAAATAATCACCATCCCAAAAATCCCAATTTTCTTAGTAAAATTATTAAAAGTTTATTGCACAAACTGCTGCTGACTGACCATTTTGACTGGGCATTCAAATTTTGTACAAAATTTAAGCTACAATCTAACTTTTTAATTCTTGAACCGAAAACTGAACAAAACATTTTCACATGTTCATAACATTAACCAATACGAAAACTATATTAATGAAAGAGACCAGTAATAAATTTTATATGATGTTACTGTTTCAAAAAAAAAAGTTTTCAAAAATGAGTAAACGGACATTAAATCCTACAACGAGCAGAAATACTGTTATATAATAGTCCAAACGTAAAATAAGCAGAAACTACTTTGAACAAGCAAAAGAAGCCTAAAACGATCAGAAAAAAAGGAATAAATATTTGATACCAAAAACAAACAAAAATTACGACAAAAAGGAGCAGGGTTAGTGACCCCTAAACTTTCTAAGTGCAAAAGCGTCATTTGCACCTTACTGAAAACCAAAGGTATTTTAAATATTTTATTTCATATCCAAAGCATTGGAAATCAGAAATTTCTGGGACTTCCAGGAATGATTACCATTATACATAAGAGAATCAGTGTAGTTTCAATGGTTATTTCCAGTAATCTTAACTATTATGGTGACTTTTAGTCGATATTTTTACAACTAAAAACCAGACTTTAGAAAACAAATTTCATTTTCAGGAAAATGTAAGTTTCACTCACTCGAGCGCTTTAAAGTATTTGTGAGGGCTTATATTCTTCTTTGTAAACCTTGTTAAACCCCTGGTATTATTTTTTCTGTGTTGCTGCTGACATTACGACAAAAAAAGACACACTGCCCGAGATTTAAATCGTTTTCAGCAAAGGGAAGTGATACTCTGGCCTTTTGAAGTTAAGATAAGGTAGTGCTATTACTGTTTGTTGTAAACTTTGTTTATGCTTTAGATTTTTTTTATTGCTCATATCTACGTGATTTTTATCAATTCTACCATCCGTAGTATGATATAACACTAAAAACAGGGGCGTAATTTCGTCAAAACCCTAGGGGGGGGGGTGCAAAGTTGGACCAAATTTTCCAAGATCAAGCGAAAATGTCAGTGAGAAATATAAAGTAAGCCATATAGTACCATTAATTCAACGAATTACTAAAGAACACTGGCCTGTTTCTCTGAATTATGCAGGCTTATAGTAGGAAGCTATCAGGAGGTACTCATTACACTGCGTGCTGCCATCTACAATTAAGTCTAACGCTGAAGGGATATAATTTATTCAAGGATTATCGATCGAGCATAATGGGGTCAGGGTCAATTGATTTGTTGTTGTTCGTCTAGCTGTAATGACTCCAGGGCAAAGTTTGCACATGCGCATTAACGGGGGAGAGAAGTATTGATCTAGGATTCGAGGGGTAAGTGGATTTCCGAGAAATTGATTTACATAATCGGTGGGGGGATGTATTGATCCACAAACGGGAACAGGAAGTACATGTCTTTTTTTAAGCCAATCAGGGAAGTTATGTAAGGTTTCCCATTACATCAGAATTCGCCCTTGAGATTTTGTATATAACGGACATGCGGTTAAATTATCATAAAGTTTTAAGACACCATGGAACAAGCATCTGATATTATTAATTTGGAAACTCTGGCTACAGCGATTTATAATGTGAGTTCAGTTTAGTAAATTTTCCTAGTTTATTTCCAAATAAAATCATTTTACATAGTCACCCTTCCAGTAAATTCAAATTCAGGGGGTACCCCCCCCTCACAATACAAACTCCACTATATGATGTTTATATTCGATAGAAAGCGTAAAATACGCTCTTTTTTTACCATGTAAACCTCTCCCCTCCCCCCTCTGTTTACGACTTTAATTCTTTTAATGGAAATAACTATGTTTTTATAACTCTCTTTTTGTCAGCCAACTTCCGTCAACTCTTAATATACTGACCCCCTTATAACGCTAGACTGTGAAGATTTAAATAGGGAATAATTATTGGCACCCCACAATTTCACTTCCTGCTTGTTAATTCACTTGAATTACGTTAGCGGTTTAACCAAAGTTTTCACTGAAAAAGGATACTTTTTGATCAAATTAACGTCATAGCTTCTTCATCGTAAATTTTACTTTTGCTTTACTGAAAAGGGAGGGGGGTTTTATTCTTTAAAAAGAGGGGAGATTGTTAAGAGGGGATGGGTGTCAGTTTCATGTAGTATTCATTTTCCATTTTGAGTACTCAGTGTTTATATGGAGGGGGCAATGCCTCGCTTCTAACACCTTCGTTGTAAGGTGAAAACAAACTGTTTCTTCACGTGAAAAGTAAGAGGGGCGGGTTTAAGAAAAAGATACATAGCTTTATTATGCGTAAATTGAACAGCATTTTTAACCTGTGATCACAAATTTTTGCCCTATAAGCTGTGTGTTAACAATCTTTTTTATTTTATTTAAAGCCTATAGACCGGAACATTTAATTTTTTTCTAAATGGTAAAAATAGAAACATTGATTTCTATCCTAAGGCTAAAGACTACTGTTTGTCAAGATTTATTATTTCACAAGTTGTATAATAAAAACGTTTGATTTCTAAGCCTAGTATATTTCTTGCAAATTTTTACTTTTTGCTTTACTGAAAATGGGGGAGGGGGCTTCTTTGGATGGGATGAATATACACGTGATCTATTAAATGACATTGAGAATAAGAAGGATACCACTAATATCACCAAGGAAATTAAAGACATTATGTTATAGATTTCAGAAATAAAGTTTCATATATTTATTATTTTCTTAGGCTTAAGGGTCGAGGTTTGAGAATTTTAAGAGACTATTTTCCCTATTTTAATACATTTATTCAGATGACTACTGACTCAATATGGATACAATCTGAAAACCAAATTCAGTATTTGTTATCTACTAGAAACTTCACAGAAAATGGACGCCATCCCCCCTACTGGTAAAGGTTAGGTTAAATCATTTTCAGACAGGACCATATAAATTAGAAAAACATGAAATGGGTTATAAAAGAATAAAATAAAAAACAATAACACCCGTAATTTAAGGGAAAATGGACGCCCTTCCTCTTACTAGTAAAGTTTAGGTTAGATCGTTTTCAAACAGGACAATGCAAATGGGAAAAACATAAAATGGGTTATAAAAGAATAAAGTAAAAACAATAACACACTCAATTTAAGGGAAAATGGACACCCTTCCTCGTACTGGTAAAGGTTAGGTTAGATCGTTTTCAGACAGGACAATGCAAATGGGAAAAACATGAAATGGGTTATAAAAGAATAAAATAAAAAAACAATAACACACACAATTTAAGGGAAAATGAGAGGAGAGGACTCGAGGGGAGGAGGGAGTGTCTTTGAGGGATGGAGGACAATTTTTGTCAACAACTCAACATTAACTTTTTTTTCTGATGGATCGTTTTCAGACTGGACAATGCAAATGGGAAAAACATGAAACAGGTTATAAAAGAATAAAATAAAAAACAATAACACGCACAATTTAAGGGGAAATGAGAGGAGAGTACTTCAGGGGAGGAGAGAGTGTCTTTGAGGGATGGACGGACAGTTTTTGATCACCAGCTCAACATTAACTGTTTTCCGCTGGATCGTTTTCAGACTGAACTATGCAAATGGTGAAAAACATGAAATGGGTTATAAAAGAATAAAATAAAAAAACAATAACACACACAATTTAAGGGAAAATGAGAGGAGAGGACTCGAGGGGAGAAGGGAGTGTCTTTGAGGGACAGAAGATAGTTTTTTGGTCAACAGCTCAACATTAACTTTTTTTCCGCTGTTATATTTATAATTTTTTTCGTTGCGCAAAGCAGTAGTTTTTAAGTGTAGATTTAATGTTATCCAGCCCCTTAAGTGAAAATGAATTATTCTAAAGAAAGTGAGCTGTATTTATTAGAGTGACAGAAACATTATATATTTATTTAATATAAGCCCTTTTTCAGCTGTAATAATCTTTGGTGTGATTGACACAGAATATATTGGTCTGAAATATTCCTCAACTGGCATTATTTTTGAAGCAGCTTTCTTACTCCTAGACGAACAAAGGCGTGAAATTCATAGCTATAAATAGAACTTCAGATAAAATATGTATAAGTAAGGAAAAACAGATGGAGTCCAACACTAAATTTTACAAATCGAAACGACTTTTACGTTAAAACCATAAGACCACGTAATGAAAATAGCCATGAAATGAAACATGTACAAGAGGAAATTCAGGAAATATGCAGTTTTTTCGGTGTGCAAGCTGTATATGTTAAGGAAAACGTGCCAACTGATAAACTCTTACTAGAAAAATGTGATAAGGACATAGCATTATTCAATTTAGAAGACTTCAAATGTGAGGAATACCTGAATTCAGTACATGATCCGGAAGATGAAGTTAGATATTTCGCTCAATGGGTGCCGGAAAAGATGCCTAACATGGAAAAATGTATCAGATATCCAAAGACCTAAACTCATGCTTTTCCTCATATCAAATGGATTAAGCTATTTTTTTTTAAATATGTCAATATGTATTTTTTCAAAATGTTTTTAATATGTTTAAGCAATAAACATCTTAAGCCTCAGCCGTCTTTATTGTTTAAAATAGTTCATCGCCATGAAAATTATACTTTCTGATTCAGATTGCTAGGGAACACACTTTCAATTTCAGCATGATGGAGAACCCTAAATGGTCATCCCTAAAAAGGTAAGTTAACTCTAAAAGGTTAAAAAATTTCTATGAAATTACTCTTTCAGTTTCAGCATGTCAGGGAACACACTTTCAAGTTCAGCATGTTCGAGAACCCTAAATGGTCATCCCTAAAAAGGTAAGTTAACCCTAAAAGGTTTAAGATTTTTTCTGAAATCTCACTTTCAGATTCAGCATGTCAGGGAACACACTTTCAGGTTCAGCATGTCGGAGAACCCTAAATGATTATCCCTAAAAAGGTAAGTTAACCCTAAATGGTTAAAGAATTTCTCTGAAATTACATTTTCAGATCCAGCATGCCAGAGAAGTCATACATTACTTTTCAACTTCTTTTATATCCCAACACCAAATTTTCACAATGAAAAAGAAATATGTTACAGATCAATTCTAATTTTTTTTTCCTGAGAAAATAAAAAGGTTCCGATTTTTCTCAAAGAGATGAAAAATTTATAGTTCTGTTCCAAATTTTTCGTAGAAGATAGAAAAAGGTTATACTTTGATCGTGAATAATCACCATGAAGATAAGGAGCTCCAGTTTAATTCTGAGTTTTCTGGAAGAAGTGCAAAATGTTCAAGTTCTCTTCTGAATTTTCTTAAAGAAGAGAAAAAGTTAGCTCAATTCTAAAATTTACCCAAGAAAATGAAAAAAAGCTTCCACTTCAGTTCTTAATTTCTCAAAGACATAAAAAATTTAAAGTTCTGTTCTAAATTTTTCCATAGAAGATAGGAAAAGTCATACTATGATTGTGAATATTTTCCGTGAAGATAAAAAAGCTTCACATTAATTCTAAATTTTCTCAATGAAGCAAAGAAAAGTTCAAGTTCTCTTCTGAATTTTCTCAATGAAAAAGAAATTAGTTACAGATCAATTCTAATTTTTTCCATGAAATATAAAAGGTTACACTTCAGTTCTGATTTTTTCTCAAAGAGATGGAAAAATCTAAAGATCTCTTCTAAATGTTTCCATAGAAGATAGAAAAAATTATGCCTTAGTTTTGAATATTTTCAATGAAGATAAAAAGCTCCACTTTAATTCTAAATTTTCTCAATAAAGTGAAGAAAAGTTCAAGCTCTCTTCTGAATTTTCCCAATGAAATAGAAATTAGTTAAAGATCAAATCTAATTTTTCCAAGAAAATAGAAAGCTTCCACTTAAGTTCTGATTCTTCTCAAAGACATAGAAAATTCAAAGTTCTGTTCAAATTTTTCTCTAGAAGATAGGAAAAGCTATACTATGTTTGTGATTATTTTCCAATGAAGATAAAAAGTTTCATTTTAATTCTAAATTTTATTAAATTCAGTTCTGATTTTTCTCAGAGATGAAAAAATTTAAAGCTCTCTTCTGAATGTCTTCCCTGAGAAGAGAAAAGGTTCCACTTTAATTCTGAGTTTTCACAGCGAAGTGAAGAAACGTTCAAGTTCTCTTCTGAAGGTTAGCTAGTAAACATTTCTCCATGTTTAAGTTAGGTTAGGTTAGGTTAGCTTATCATGAGCGCTCATGATAAGCTAACCTAACCTAACCCAACTTAGAAATGGATAAATGTTTACTAGCTAACTTAACCTAACTTAGTTCACTTTCAGGTTCAGCATGTCTGAGAACACAATTTCAGGTTCGAAAATAGAGTCAACATGTCGGAAAACACGCTTTCACCGGAAATTACACTTTAAGAGTCAACATGTCGGAGGACCGTATAGTTTTGATGTTTCCGTGCGTGCACCAGCATGTCTGAGAACCCAATTTCAGGTTTGAATTGTGTACTGTCATCTATATCTATTGTCTCCTCCTCAACAAATAGCTCTTTAAACTAAAGTTCGAATTCTACTTCAATTCCTTAAGAACGACGCCTGAAACATAAGGGTCGTTATAGAATCGACCCAGTGGTCCTCGAATACCGCAATAGGTTTCATTCGAAACATTGTATTTTTTGCCAAAAGAATGATTATGCCTGATTAGAGCTTTTTTATTAATCATCTATATCGACTTTGTATTTCTCTCTCACTATGCATGCTTGTGGCTGTAGCAAACGCACTCTATGTTTTCTCTTACATTGGAAGCG
The DNA here is from genome assembly GCA_027921565.1 of Artemia sinica. Classification (NCBI taxonomy): domain Eukaryota; kingdom Metazoa; phylum Arthropoda; class Branchiopoda; order Anostraca; family Artemiidae; genus Artemia; species Artemia sinica. The sequence goes on along the minus strand of CM051263.1, from coordinate 22,223,455 downwards.
GCTTTCCCAGTGGTACTCCATGGTAGGTTATCGAGACTATCTAGTTTATTGCGTGCATTAAATCAGTAATTTTTTCCTATTGGAGGGATAAACACATAACTCATATCTTTAAAGAAGTGAAAATAAATTATTCGAAGAAAGTTTGTTCACATGATAGTGTTATTGTAGCATTGAATGCTGACATGGAGAAGTATTTCAACTATGAAACAAGTACAAGTGGTAGCACTATTGGAAACATATGCGTGCGTTGTCATGACGTAAGAAATTAAATTTCTTTGGAGTACCAAATAAACTCAACTTTTATGCGGGTTGATATGCAAGATTGAGGTCTCCGGAGATGATTGCACTCAAAGAGAATGCCAATATAAAGATAATAGTTGATGAAGAGGAGTATCTTCTTGCTAGTGCTTGTGGTAACATGTTACCCGGTGTTAAACCCTATCGTCAGCTTTCGGGTATTAGCATTCAACGGAAGGTCAAAAGAAGAAAGGCCTACTCTTCTGCTACTATCATAAACCATATCTTGTCAACGTGCCAGAACTGTTACCTCTGTAAAAGTAATGTGATAATAGCCAGTGAAATTGCTGGAAAAATAAAAATAGCATTGGCAGACAATGTCACTAATGAATATAATGATAAATTGATTGGAAAATGAAGCACAAGTGAGCATTATTACTACTGTTGATAATATAGTCAATGAATCAAATAATACCAAGGATAAAACGTGTATTGAATCAGTAGGTGACATCCCAGTAAAAATTGTATATGACTCAAAATGGATGAATGCTTATTCAAGTGGTTATGAACTAAGAGAAGCGAGTAACTTTCAAGTATCAAGACAGAACATGATAAATTATTTTATTGAACAGATTCAGAATGTTCAATGCTGTTCAATGGTGTTAATAATGTATAATAATGTCTGTAACATATTTTTATGTTAATATTCTACATGTTGTTACTTCAATAAAAATATTTTATGCATTACTTTGTTATATTTCTATTATTTTCGGAAACGTTAGCATGTCGAACGTTTAGAATACTTATTAAAAAGTCGGAGATTTTTGTTTTCTTTGGAAGAAATTAGAATCGAACTATAACTTTTTTCTTTTCTTTGAGAAAATTCAGAAGAGAACTTGAACGTTTCTTCACTTCGCTGTGAAAACTCAGAATTAAAGTGGAACGTTTTCTCTTCTCAGGGAAAACATTCAGAAGAGAGCTTTAAATTTTTTTATCTCTGAGAAAAATCGGAACTGAATTTAATAAAATTCAGAATTAAAATGAAACTTTTTATCTTCATTGGAAAATAATCACAAACATAGTATAGCTTTTCCTATCTTCTAGAGAAAAATTTAAAAAGAAATTTAAATTTTTTATGTCTTTGAGAAGAATCAGAAATGAAGTGGAAGCTTTCTATTTTATTGGAAAAATTAGGATTGATCTTCAACTAATTTCTCTTTCATTGGGAAAATTCAGAAGAGAGCAAGAAGTTTTCTTCACTTCATTGAGAAAATCTAGAATTAAAGTGGAGCTTTTTATCTTCATTGAAAATATTCAAAACTAAGGTATAATTTTTTCTATCTTCTATGGAAACATTTAGAACAGATCTTTAAATTTTTCCATCTCTTTGAGAAAAATCAGAACTGAAGTGTAAACTTTTATATTTCATGGAAAAAATTAGAATTGATCTGTAACTAATTTCTTTTTCATTGAGAAAATTCAGAAGAGAACTTGAACTTTTCTTTCCTTCATTGAGAAAATTTAGAATTAATGTGAAGCTGTTTTATCTTCATGGGAAATATTCACAATCATAGTATGACTTTTTCTATCTCATATGGAAAAATTTCGAACAGAACTTTAGATTTTTTGTGTCTTTGAGAAATTAAGAACTGAAGTGGAAGCTTTTTTTCATTTTCTTGGGTAAATTTCAGAATTGAGCTAACTTTTTCTCTTCTTTAAGAAAATTCAGAAAAGAACCTGAACATTTTGCACTTCTTCCAGAAAACTCAGAATTAAAGAGGAGCTCCTTATCTTCATGGTGAATATTCACGATCAAAGTATAACTTTTTTCTATCTTCTAAAAAAAATTTGGAACAGAACTATAAATTTTTCATCTCTTTGAGAAAAATCGGAACCTTTTTATTTTCTCAGGAAAAAAATTAGAATTGATCTGTAACATATTTCTTTTTCATTGTGAAAATTTGGTGTTGGGATATAAAGGAAGTTGAAAAGTAATGTATGACTTCTCTGGCATGCTGGATCTGAAAATGTAATTTCAGAGAAATTCTTTAACCATTTAGGGTTAACTTACCTTTTTAGGGATGATCATTCAGGGTTCTCCAACATGCTGAACCAGAAAGTGTGTTCCTTGACATGCTGAATATGAAAGTGTGATTTAAGAAAAATTCTTTAACCTTTTAGGATTAACTTACCTTTTTAGGGATAACCATTTAGGTTTCTCCAACATGCTGAACTTGAAAGTGTGTTCCCTGACATGCTGAAACAGAAAGAGTAATTTCATAGAAATTCTTTAACCTTTTAGAGTTAACTTACCTTTTAGGGTTCACCTTTTAGGGTTCTCCAACATGCTGAGCCTGAAAGTGTGTTCCCTGACATGCTGAATCTGAAAGTGTGATTTCAGAAAAATTCTTTAACCTTTTAGGGTTAACTTACCTTTTTAGGGATGACCATTTAGGGTTCTCCATCATGCTGAACTTGAAAGTGTGTTCCCTGGCATGCTGCATGTGAAAATGTAATTTTCATGGCGATGAACTATTCTAAAGAATAAAGACGGCTGAGGCTTAAGATGTTTATTGCTTAAACATATTAAAAACATTTTGAAAAAATACATATTGACATATTTAAAAAAAAAAATAGCTTAATCCATTTGATATGAGGAAGAGCATGAGTTTAGGTCTTTGAATATCTGATGCATTTTTACATGTCAGGTATCTTTTCCGGCACCCATTGAGCGAAATATCTAACTTCATTTTCCGGATCATGTACTGAATGCAGGTATTTCTCACATTTGAAGTTTTCTAAATTGAATAATGCTATTTCTTTATGACATTTTTCTAGTAAGAGTTTATCAGTTGGCACGTTTCCCTTAACATATACAGCTTGCACACCGAAAAAACTGCATATTTCCTGAACTTCCTCTTGTACATGTTTTATTTCATGGCCATTTTCATTACGTGGTCTTATGGTTTTAACTTAAAAGCCGTTTCGATTTATAAAATTTAGTGTTGGACTCCATCTGTTTTTTTCGTACTTATACATATTGTATCTGCCGTTCCATTTATAGCTATGAATTTCACGCGGTTGTTCGTCTAGGAGTAAGAAAGCTGCTTCGAAAACAATGCCAGTTGAGGAATATTTCAGACCAATATGTTCTGTGTCAATCCCACCAAACATTATTATAGCTGAAAAAAGGGCTTAAATTAAATAAATATGTAATGTTTCTGACACTCTAACAAATACATATCACTTTCTTAGAATAATTCATTTTCACTTAAGGAGGCTGGATAACATTAAATCTACACTTAAAAACTACTGCTTTGCACATTAAAAAAAAAATTATAAATATAACAGCGGAAAAAAAGTTAATGTTGAGCTGTTGACCAGAAAACTATCTTCCGTCCCTCAAAGACACTCTCTCCTCCCCTCGAGTCCTCTCCTCTCATTTTCCCTTAAATTGCGCGTGTTATTGTTTTTTATTTTATTCTTTTATAACCCATTTCATGTTTTTCCCATTTGCATTGTCCTGTCTGAAAACGATCTAACCTAACCTTTACCAGTACGAGGAAGGGTGTCCATTTTCCCTTAAATTGCGTGTGTTATTGTTTTTATTTTATTCTTTTATAACCCATTTCATGTTTTTCCCATTTACATTGTCCTGTCTGAAAACGATCTAACCTAACCTTTACTAGTAAGAGGAAGGGCGTCTATTTTCCCTTAAATTGCGTGTGTTATTGTTTTTATTTTATTCTTTTATAACCCATTTCATTTTTTTCTCATTTATGTGGTCCTGTCTGAAAATGATTTAACCTAACCTTTACCAGTAGGAGGGACGGCTTCCATTTTCTGTGAAGTTTCTAGTAGATAACAAATACTGAATTTGGTTATCAGATTGTACCCATATTGAGTCGGTAGTCATCTGAATAAATATATTAAAATAGGGAAAATAGTCTCTTAAAATTTTCAAACCTCGACCCTTAAGCCTAAGAAAATAATAAATATATGAAACTTTATTTCTGAAATCTATAACACAATGTCTTTAATTTCCTTGGTGATATTAATGGTCTCCTTCTTATTCTCAATATCATTTAATAGATCACGGGTATATTCATCCCATTCAAAGAAGCCCCCTCCCCCCTTTTCAGTAAAGCAAAACCTAAAAATTGGCAAGAAATATACTAGGCTTAGAAATCAAACGTTTTTATTATACAACTTGTGAAAAACAAATCTTGACAAACAGTAGTCTGTAGCGTTAGGATGGAAATCAATGTTTCTATTTTTACCATTTAGAAAAAATTAAATGTTCCAGTCTATAGGCTTTAAATAAGATAAAAAATATTGTTAACACACGGCTTATAGGCCTAAAATTTGCAATCGTAGGTTAAAAATGCTATTCAATTTACGCATAATAAAGCTATGTATCTTTTTCTTAAACCCGCCCCTCTTACTTTTGACGTGAAGAAACAGTTTATTTTCACATTACACGAAGGTGTTAGAAGCGAGGCACTGCCCCCTCTCCCCCCGTATAAACACTGAGTACTCAAAATGGAAAATGGATACTACATGAAACTGACACCCATCCTCTCTTAACAATCCCCCCTCTTTTTAAAGAATAAAGCCCCCCTCCCTTTTCAGTAAAGCAAAAGTATAATTTGCGATGAAGAAGCTATGACGTTAATTTGATAAAAAAGTATCCTTTTTCAGTGAAACCTTTGGTTAAACTGCTAACGTAATTCAAGTGAATTAACAAGCAGGAAGTGAAATTGTGGGGTGTCAAAAATTATTCCCTATTTAAATATTCACGGTTTAGCGTTATAAGGGGGTCAGTATATTAAGAGTTGACAGAAGTTTGCTGTCAAAAAGAGAGTTCAAAAAACATAGTTATTTCCGTTGGAAGAATTAAATTCGTAAACAGAGGGGGGAGGGGGGAGGTTTATATGGTAAAAAAGAGCGTATTTTACGCTTTCTATCAACTATAAACATCATATAGTGGAGTTTCTATTGTGAGGGGGGGGGGTTACCCCCTGAATTTGAATTTACTGGAGGGGCGACTATGTAAAATGATTTTATTTGGAAAAAAACTAGGAAAATTTACTAAACTGAACTCACATTATAAATCGCTGTAGCCAGAGTTTCCAAATCAATAATAGCAGATGCTTGTTCCTTGGTGTCTTAAAACTTTATGATAATTTAACCGCATGTCCGTTATATACAAAATCTCAAGGGTGAATTCTTATGTAATGGGAAACCTTACATAGCTTCCCTAATTGGCTTAGAAAAAGACATGTACTTCCTGTTCCTGTTAGTGGATCAATACATTCCCCCACCGATTATGTAAATCAATTTCTCGGAAATCCACTTCCCCCTCGGGTCCTAGATCAATACATCTCTCCCCCGTTAATGCGTATGTGCAAACTTCGCCCTGGAGTCATTACACCTAGACGAACAGCAACAAATCAATTGATCTTGACCCCATTAGACTCAATCGATAATCTTTGAATAAATTATATCCCGTCAGGGTTAGAATTAATTGTAGATGGCAGCACGCAGTGTAATCAGTACCTCCTGATAGCTTCTTACTGCTTATCTTACGTTTGACAAGATTTTTGAAGAAACTAAATTCCAGCGGGGGATGGGGTCTGGGGGATTTAACTGGGGTCCGGAGGGGGCAGTTGCCACCAGCCCCATAAAAAGCTACGCCCTGAAAAACAACAACACTTTTGGTGTCACTTTTTAAGCAGATAATGCAAATATTACAAACACATAAAGATAATCTACAAACGAATTCATCGAAATGATTTTACATCGATCTTCTGAAGCCAAATCTGAAGCCAGGTAAAATCTGAAGCCAATTTACCCAAATCAAGTGAAAATGACAGAGAAAACTTAAAAACGAGCCATATAGTAATAAAAAAGGTGCACTAAAGAAAGCGGATCTGTTTCAGTGGATGCTTGAATTATGCAGGCTTATCTCGGATAAGCCTGCATAATTCAAGCATCCACTGAAACAGATCCGCTTTCTTTAGTGCACCTTTTTTATTACTATATGGCTCGTTTTTAAGTTTTCTCTGTCATTTTCACTTGATTTGGGTAAATTGGCTTCAGATTTTACCTGGCTTCAGATTTGGCTTCAGAAGATCGATGTAAAATCATTTCGATGAATTCGTTTGTAGATTATCTTTATGTGTTTGTAATATTTGCATTATCTGCTTAAAAAGTGACACCAAAAGTGTTGTTGTTTTTCAGGGCGTAGCTTTTTATGGGGCTGGTGGCAACTGCCCCCTCCGGACCCCAGTTAAATCCCCCAGACCCCATCCCCCGCTGGAATTTAGTTTCTTCAAAAATCTTGTCAAACGTAAGATAAGCAGTAAGAAGCTATCAGGAGGTACTGATTACACTGCGTGCTGCCATCTACAATTAAGTCTAACCCTGACGGGATATAATTTATTCAAAGATTATCGATCGAGTCTAATGGGGTCAAGATCAATTGATTTGTTGCTGTTCGTCTAGGTGTAATGACTCCAGGGCGAAGTTTGCACATACGCATTAACGGGGGAGAGATGTATTGATCTAGGACCCGAGGGGGAAGTGGATTTCCGAGAAATTGATTTACATAATCGGTGGGGGAATGCATTGATCCACTAACAGGAACAGGAAGTACATGTCTTTTTCTAAGCCAATTAGGGAAGCTATGTAAGGTTTCCCATTACATAAGAATTCACCCTTGAGATTTTGTATATAACGGACATGCGGTTAAATTATCATAAAGTTTTAAGACACCAAGGAACAAGCATCTGATATTATTGATTTGGAAACTCTGGCTACAGCGATTTATAATGTGAGTTCAGTTTAGTAAATTTTCCTAGTTTTTTTTCCAAATAAAATCATTTTACATAGTCGCCCCTCCAGTAAATTCAAATTCAGGGGGTAACCCCCCCCCCCCTCACAATAGAAACTCCACTATATGATGTTTATAGTTGATAGAAAGCGTAAAATACGCTCTTTTTTACCATATAAACCTCCCCCCTCCCCCCTCTGTTTACGACTTTAATTCTTCCAACGGAAATAACTATGTTTTTTGAACTCTCTTTTTGACAGCAAACTTCTGTCAACTCTTAATATACTGACCCCCTTATAACGCTAAACCGTGAATATTTAAATAGGGAATAATTTTTGACACCCCACAATTTCACTTCCTGCTTGTTAATTCACTTGAATTACGTTAGCAGTTTAACCAAAGTTTTCACTGAAAAAGGATACTTTTTTATCAAATTAACGTCATAGCTTCTTCATCGCAAATTTACTTTTGCTTTACTGAAAAGGGAGGGGGGCTTTATTCTTTAAAAAGAGGGGGGATTGTTAAGAGAGGATGGGTGTCAGTTTCATGTAGTATCCATTTTCCATTTTGAGTACTCAGTGTTTATACGGGGGGGGGGGGAGGGGGCAGTGCCTCGCTTCTAACACCTTCGTGTAATGTGAAAATAAACTGTTTCTTCACGTGAAAAGTAAGAGGGGCGGGTTTAAGAAAAAGATACATAGCTTTATTATGCGTAAATTGAATAGCATTTTTAACCTACGATTGCAAATTTTAGGCCTATAAGCCGTGTGTTAACAATATTTTTTATCTTATTTAAAGCCTATAGACTGGAACATTTAATTTTTTCTAAATGGTAAAAATAGAAACATTGATTTCCATCCTAACGCTACAGACTACTGTTTGTCAAGATTTGTTTTTTCACAAGTTGTATAATAAAAACGTTTGATTTCTAAGCCTAGTATATTTCTTGCCAATTTTTAGGTTTTGCTTTACTGAAAAGGGGGGAGGGGGCTTCTTTGAATGGGATGAATATACCCGTGATCTATTAAATGATATTGAGAATAAGAAGGAGACCATTAATATCACCAAGGAAATTAAAGACATTGTGTTATAGATTTCAGAAATAAAGTTTCATATATTTATTATTTTCTTAGGCTTAAGGGTCGAGGTTTGAGAATTTTAAGAGACTATTTTCCCTATTTTAATATATTTATTCAGATGACTACCGACTCAATATGGGTACTATCTGATAACCAAATTCAGTATTTGTTATCTACTAGAAACTTCACAGAAAATGGACACCGTCCCTCCTACTGGTAAAGGTTAGGTTAGATCATTTTCAGACAGGACCATATAAATGAGAAAAAAATGAAATGGGTTATAAAAGAATAAAATAAAAACAATAACACACGCAATTTAAGGGAAAATAGACGCCCTTCCTCTTACTAGTAAAGGTTAGGTTAGATCGTTTTCAGACAGGACAATGTAAATGGGAAAAACATGAAATGGGTTATAAAAGAATAAAATAAAAACAATAACACACGCAATTTAAGGGAAAATGGACACCCTTCCTCGTACTGGTAAAGGTTAGGTTAGATCGTTTTCAGACAGGACAATGCAAATGGGAAAAACATGAAATGGGTTATAAAAGAATAAAATAAAAAACAATAACACGCGCAATTTAAGGGAAAATGAGAGGAGAGGACTCGAGGGGAGGAGAGAGTGTCTTTGAGGGACGGAAGATAGTTTTCTGGTCAACAGCTCAACATTAACTTTTTTTCCGATGTTATATTTATGATTTTTTTTTTTAATGTGCAAAGCAGTAGTTTTTAAGTGTAGATTTAATGTTATCCAGCCTCCTTAAGTGAAAATGAATTATTCCAAAGAAAGTGAGCTGTATTTGTTAGAGTGTCAGAAACATTACATATTTATTTAATTTAAGCCCTTTTTTCAGCTATAATAATGTTTGGTGGGATTGACACAGAATATATTGGTCTTAAATATTCCTCAACTGGCATTGTTTTCGAAGCAGCTTTCTTACTCCTAGACGAACAACCGCGTGAAATTCATAGCTATAAATGGAACGGCAGATACAATATGTATAAGTACGAAAAAAACAGATGGGGTCCAACACTAAATTTTATAAATCGAAACGGCTTTTAAGTTAAAACCATAAGACCACGTAATGAAAATGGCCATGAAATAAAACATGTACAAGAGGAAGTTCAGGAAATATGCAGTTTTTTCGGTGTGCAAGCTGTATATGTTAAGGGAAACGTGCCAACTGATAAACTCTTACTAGAAAAATGTCATAAAGAAATAGCATTATTCAATTTAGAAAACTTCAAATGTGAGAAATACCTGCATTCAGTACATGATCCGGAAAATGAAGTTAGATATTTCGCTCAATGGGTGCCGGAAAAGATACCTGACATGTAAAAATGCATCAGATATTCAAAGACCTAAACTCATGCTCTTCCTCATATCAAATGGATTAAGCTATTTTTTTTTTAAATATGTCAATATGTATTTTTTCAAAATGTTTTTAATATGTTTAAGCAATAAACATCTTAAGCCTCAGCCGTCTTTATTCTTTAGAATAGTTCATCGCCATGAAAATTACACTTTCACATTCAGCATGCCAGGGAACACACTTTCAAGTTCAGCATGTTGGAGAACCCTAAATGGTCATCCCTAAAAAGGTAAGTTAACCCTAAAAGGTTAAAGAATTTTTCTGAAATCACACTTTCAGATTCAGCATGTCAGGGAACACACTTTCAGGCTCAGCATGTTGGAGAACCCTAAAAGGTGAACCCTAAAAGGTAAGTAAACTCTAAAAGGTTAAAGAATTTCTATGAAATTACTCTTTCTGTTTCAGCATGTCAGGGAACACACTTTCAAGTTCAGCATGTTGGAGAAACCTAAATGGTTATCCCTAAAAAGGTAAGTTAATCCTAAAAGGTTAAAGAATTTTTCTTAAATCACACTTTCATATTCAGCATGTCAAGGAACACACTTTCTGGTTCAGCATGTTGGAGAACCCTGAATGATCATCCCTAAAAAGGTAAGTTAACCCTAAATGGTTAAAGAATTTCTCTGAAATTACATTTTCAGATCCAGCATGCCAGAGAAGTCATACATTACTTTTCAACTTCCTTTATATCCCAACACCAAATTTTCACAATGAAAAAGAAATATGTTACAGATCAATTCTAATTTTTTTCCTGAGAAAATAAAAAGGTTCCGATTTTTCTCAAAGAGATGAAAAATTTATAGTTCTGTTCCAAATTTTTTTTAGAAGATAGAAAAAAGTTATACTTTGATCGTGAATATTCACCATGAAGATAAGGAGCTCCTCTTTAATTCTGAGTTTTCTTGAAGAAGTGCAAAATGTTCAGGTTCTTTTCTGAATTTTCTTAAAGAAGAGAAAAAGTTAGCTCAATTCTGAAATTTACCAAAGAAAATGAAAAAAAGCTTCCACTACAGTTCTTAATTTCTCAAAGACACAAAAAATCTAAAGTTCTGTTCGAAATTTTTCCATATAAGATAGGAAAAGTCATACTATGATTGTGAATATTTTCCATGAAGATAAAACAGCTTCACATTAATTCTAAATTTTCTCAATGAAGGAAAGAAAAGTTCAAGTTCTCTTCTGAATTTTCTCAATGAAAAAGAAATTAGTTACAGATCAATTCTAATTTTTTCCATGAAATATAAAAGGTTACACTTCAGTTCTGATTTTTCTCAAAGAGATGAAAATTTAAAGATCTGTTCTAAATGTTTCCATAGAAGATAGAAAAAATTATACCTTAGTTTTGAATATTTTCAATGAAGATAAAAAGCTCCACTTTAATTCTAGATTTTCTCAATGAAGTGAAGAAAACTTCTTGCTCTCTTCTGAATTTTCCCAATGAAAGAGAAATTAGTTAAAGATCAATCCTAACTTTTCCAATAAAATAGAAAGCTTCCACTTCATTTCTGATTCTTCTCAAAGACATAAAAAATTTAAATTTCTTTTCAAATTTTTCTCTAGAAGATAGGAAAAGCTATACTATGTTTGTGATTATTTTCCAATGAAGATAAAAAGTTTCATTTTAATTCTAAATTTTATTAAATTCAGTTCCGATTTTTCTCAGAGATAAAAAAATTTAAAGCTCTCTTCTGAATGTTTTCCCTGAGAAGAGAAAACGTTCCACTTTAATTCTGAGTTTTCACAGCGAAGTGAAGAAACGTTCAAGTTCTCTTCTGAATTTTCTCAAAGAAAAGAAAAAAGTTATAGTTCGATTCTAATTTCTTCCAAAGAAAACAAAAATCTCCGACTTTTTAATAAGTATTCTAAACGTTCGACATGCTAACGTTTCCGAAAATAATAGAAATATAACAAAGTAATGCATAAAATATTTTTATTGAAGTAACAATATGTAGAATATTAACATAAAAATATGTTACAGACATTATTATACATTATTAACACCATTGAACAGCATTGAACATTCTGAATCTGTTCAATAAAATAATTTATCATGTTCTTTCTTGATACTTGAAAGTTACTCGCTTCTCTTAGTTCATAACCACTTGAATAAGCATTCATCCATTTTGAGTCATATACAATTTTTACTGGGATGTCACCTACTGATTCAATACACGTTTTATCCTTGGTATTATTTGATTCATTGACTATATTATCAACAGTAGTAATAATGCTCACTTGTGCTTCATTTTCCCATCAATTTATCATTATATTCATTAGTGACATTGTCTGCCAATGCTATTTTTATTTTTCCAGCAATTTCACTGGCTATTATCACATTATTTTTACAGAGGTAACAGTTCTGGCACGTTGACAAGATATGGTTTATGATAGTAGCAGAAGAGTAGGCCTTTCTTCTTTTGACCTTCCGTTGAATGCTAATACCCGAAAGCTGACGATAGGGTTTAACACCGGGTAACATGTTACCACAAGCACTAGCAAGAAGATACTCCTCTTCATCAACTATTATCTTTATATTGGCATTCTCTTTGAGTGCAATCATCTCCGGAGATCTCAATCTTGCATATCCACCCGCATAAAAGTTGAGTTTTTTTGGTACTCCAAAGAAATTTAATTTCTTACGTCATGACAACGCACGCATATGTTTCCAATAGTGCTACCACTTGTACTTGTTTCATAGTTGAAATACTTCTCCATGTCAGCATTCAATGCTACAATAACACTATCATGTGAACAAACTTTCTTCGAATAATTTATTTTCACTTCTTTAAAGATATGAGTTATGTGTTTATCCCTCCAATGGGAAAAAATTACTGATTTAATGCACGCAATAAACTAGATAGTCTCGATAACCTACCATGGAGTACCACTGGGAAAGCCGCTTCCAATGTAAGAGAAAACATAGAGTGCGTTTGCTACAGCCACAAGCATGCATAGTGAGAGAGAAATACAAAGTCGATATAGATGATTAATAAAAAAGCTCTAATCAGGCATAATCATTCTTTTGGCAAAAAATACAATGTTTCGAATGAAACCTATTACGGTATTCGAGGACCACTGGGTCGATTCTATAACGACCCTTATGTTTCAGGCGTCGTTCTTAAGGAATTGAAGTAGAATTCGAACTTTAGTTTAAAGAGCTAGGTGTTGAGGAGGAGACAATAGATATAGATGACAGTACACAATTCAAACCTGAAATTGGGTTCTCAGACATGCTGGTGCACGCACGGAAACATCAAACCTATAAGGTCCTCCGACATGTTGACTCTTAAAGTGTAATTTTCGGTGAAAGCGTGTTTTCCGACATGTTGACTCTATTTTCGAACCTGAAATTGTGTTCTCAGACATGCTGAACCTGAAAGTGAACTAAGTTAGGTTAGGTTAGCTAGTAAACATTTCTCCATTTCTAAGTTGGGTTAGGTTAGGTTAGCTTATCATGAGCGCTCATGATAAGCTAACCTAACCTAACCTAACTTAAACATGGAGAAATGTTTACTAGCTAACCTTCAGAAGAGAACTTGAACGTTTCTTCACTTCGCTGTGAAAACTCAGAATTAAAGTGGAACCTTTTCTCTTCTCAGGGAAGACATTCAGAAGAGAGCTTTAAATTTTTTCATCTCTGAGAAAAATCGGAACTGAATTTAATAAAATTTAGAATTAAAATGAAACCTTTTGTCTTCATTGGAAAATAATCACAAACATAGTATAGCTTTTCCTATCTTCTAGAGAAAAATTTGAACAGAACTTTAAATTTTCTATGTCTTTGAGAAGAATCAGAACTTAAGTGGAAGCTTTCTATTTTCTTGGAAAAATTAGAATTGATCTGTAACTAATTTCTTTTTCATTGAGAAAATTCAGAAGAGAACTTGAACTTTTCTTTGCTTCATTGAGAAAATTTAGAATTAAAGTGGAGCTTTTTATCTTCATTGAAAATATTCAAAACTAAGGCATAATTTTTTCTATCTTCTATGGAAACATTAGAAGAGATCTTTAGATTTTTCCATCTCTTTGAGAAAAAATCAGAACTGAAGTGTAACCTTTTATATTTCATGGAAAAAATTAGAATTGATCTGTAACTAATTTCTTTTTCATTGAGAAAATTCAGAAGAGAACTTGAACTTTTCTTTGCTTCATTGAGAAAATTTAGAATTAATGTGAAGCTTTTTTATCTTCATGGAAAATATTCACAATCATAGTATGACTTTTCCTATCTTCTATGGAAAAATTTAGAACAGAACTTTAAATTTTTTATGTCTTTGAGAAATTAAGAACTGAAGTGGAAGCTTTTTTTCATTTTCTTGGGTAAATTTTAGAATTGAGCTAACTTTTTCTCTTCTTTAAGAAAATTCAGAAGAGAACTTGAACATTTTGCACTTCTTCCAGAAAACTCAGAATTAAACTGGAGCTCCTTATCTTCATGGTGATTATTCACGATCAAAGTATAACCTTTTTCTATCTTCTACGAAAAATTTGGAACATAACTTAAAATTTTTCATCTCTTTGAGAAAAATCGGAACCTTTTTATTTCCTCAGGAAAAAAAATTAGAATTGATCTGTAACATATTTCTTTTTCATTGTGAAAATTTGGTGTTGGGATATAAAAGAAGTTGAAAAGTAATGTATGACTTCTCTGGCATGCTGGATCTGAAAATGTAATTTCAGAGAAATTCTTTAACCATTTAGGGTTAACTTACCTTTTTAGGGATAACCATTTAGGGTTCTCCAACATGCTGAACCTGAAAGTGTGTTCCCTGACATGCTGAATCTGAAAGTGAGATTTCAGAAAAAATCTTAAACCTTTTAGGGTTAACTTACCTTTTTAGGGATGACCATTTAGGGTTCTCGAACATGCTGAACTTGAAAGTGTGTTCCCTGACATGCTGAAACTGAAAGAGTAATTTCATAGAAATTTTTTAACCTTTTAGAGTTAACTTACCTTTTTAGGGATGACCATTTAGGGTTCTCCATCACGCTGAAATTGAAAGTGTGTTCCCTAGCAACCTGAATCTGAAAGTATAATTTTCATGGCGATGAACTATTTTAAACAATAAAGACGGCTGAGGCTTAAGATGTTTATTGCTTAAACATATTAAAAACATTTTGAAAAAATACATATTGACATATTTAAAAAAAATAGCTTAATCCATTTGATATGAGGAAAAGCATGAGTTTAGGTCTTTGGATATCTGATACATTTTTCCATGTTAGGCATCTTTTCCGGCACCCATTGAGCGAAATATCTAACTTCATCTTCCGGATCATCTACTGAATGCAGGTATTCCTCACATTTGAAGTCTTCTAAATTGAATAATGCTATGTCTTTATCACATTTTTCTAGTAAGAGTTTATCAGTTGGCACGTTTTCCTTAACATATACAGCTTGCACACCGAAAAAACTGCATATTTCCTGAATTTCCTCTTGTACATGTTTCATTTCATGGCTATTTTCATTACGTGGTCTTATGGTTTTAACGTAAAAGTCGTTTCGATTTGTAAAATTTAGTGTTGGACTCCATCTGTTTTTCCTTACTTATACATATTTTATCTGAAGTTCTATTTATAGCTATGAATTTCACGCCTTTGTTCGTCTAGGAGTAAGAAAGCTGCTTCAAAAATAATGCCAGTTGAGGAATATTTCAGACCAATATATTCTGTGTCAATCACACCAAAGATTATTACAGCTGAAAAAGGGCTTAAATTAAATAAATATATAATGTTTCTGTCACTCTAATAAATACAGCTCACTTTCTTTAGAATAATTCATTTTCACTTAAGGGGCTGGATAACATTAAATCTACACTTAAAAACTACTGCTTTGCGCAACGAAAAAAATTATAAATATAACAGCGGAAAAAAAAGTTAATGTTGAGCTGTTGACCAAAAAACTATCTTCTGTCCCTCAAAGACACTCCCTTCTCCCCTGGAGTCCTCTCCTCTCATTTTCCATTAAATTGTGCGTGTTATTGTTTTTTATTTTATTCTTTTATAACCCATTTCATGTTTTTCACCATTTGCATAGTTCAGTCTCCAAACGATCCAGCGGAAAACAGTTAATGTTGAGCTGGTGATCAAAAACTGTCCGTCCATCCCTCAAAGACACTCTCTCCTCCCCTGAAGTACTCTCCTCTCATTTTCCATTAAATTGTGCGTGTTATTGTTTTTTATTTTATTCTTTTATAACCCGTTTCATGTTTTTCCCATTTGCATTGTCCAGTCTGAAAACGATCCATCGGAAAAAAAGTTAATGTTGAGTTGTTGACAAAAATTGTCCTCCATCCCTCAAAGACACTCCCTCCTCCCCTCGAGTCGTCTCCTCTCATTTTCCCTTAAATTGTGTGTGTTATTGTTTTTTTATTTTATTCTTTTATAACCCATTTCATGTTTTTCCCATTTGCATTGTCCTGTCTGAAAACGATCTAACCTAACCTTTACCAGTACGAGGAAGGGTGTCCATTTTCCCTTAAATTGAGTGTGTTATTGTTTTTACTTTATTCTTTTATAACCCATTTTATGTTTTTCCCATTTGCATTGTCCTGTTTGAAAACGATCTAACCTAAACTTTACTAGTAAGAGGAAGGGCGTCCATTTTCCCTTAAATTACGGGTGTTATTGTTTTTTATTTTATTCTTTTATAACCCATTTCATGTTTTTCTCATTTATATGGTCCTGTCTGAAAATGATTTAACCTAACCTTTACCAGTAGGGGGGATGGCGTCCATTTTCTGTGAAGTTTCTAGTAGATAACAAATACTGAATTTGGTTTTCAGATTGTATCCATATTGAGTCAGTAGTCATCTGAATAAATGTATTAAAATAGGGAAAATAGTCTCTTAAAATTCTCAAACCTCGACCCTTAAGCCTAAGAAAATAATAAATATATGAAACTTTATTTCTGAAATCTATAACATAATGTCTTTAATTTCCTTGGTGATATTAGTGGTATCCTTCTTATTCTCAATGTCATTTAATAGATCACGGGTATATTCATCCCATTCAAAGAAGCCCCCTCCCCCATTTTCAGTAAAGCAAAAAGTAAAAATTTGCAATAAATATACTAGGCTTAGAAATCAAACGTTTTTATTATACAACTTGTGAAATAATAAATCTTGACAAACAGTAGTCTTTAGCCTTAGGATAGAAATCAATGTTTCTATTTTTACCATTTAGAAAAAAATTAAATGTTCCGGTCTATAGGCTTTAAATAAAATAAAAAAGATTGTTAACACACAGCTTATAGAGCAAAAATTTGTGATCACAGGTTAAAAATGCTGTTCAATTTACGCATAATAAAGCTATGTATCTTTTTCTTAAACCCGCCCCTCTTACTTTTCACGTGAAGAAACAGTTTGTTTTCACCTTACAACGAAGGTGTTAGAAGCGAGGCATTGCCCCCTCCATATAAACACTGAGTACTCAAAATGGAAAATGAATACTACATGAAACTGACACCCATCCCCTCTTAACAATCTCCCCTCTTTTTAAAGAATAAAGCCCCCTCCCTTTTCAGTAAAGCAAAAGTAAAATTTACGATGAAGAAGCTATGACGTTAATTTGATCAAAAAGTATCCTTTTTCAGTGAATTCTTTGGTTAAACCGCTAACGTAATTCAAGTGAAATAACAAGCAGGAAGTGAAATTGTGGGGTGCCAATAATTATTCCCTATTTAAATCTTCACAGTCTAGCGTTATAAGGGGGTCAGTATATTAAGAGTTGACGGAAGTTGGCTGACAAAAAGAGAGTTATAAAAACATAGTTATTTCCATTAAAAGAATTAAAGTCGTAAACAGAGGGGGGAGGGGAGAGGTTTACATGGTAAAAAAGAGCGTATTTTACGCTTTCTATCGAATATAAACATCATATAGTGGAGTTTGTATTGTGAGGGGGGGGGGTACCCCCTGAATTTGAATTTACTGGAAGGGTGACTATGTAAAATGATTTTATTTGGAAATAAACTAGGAAAATTTACTAAACTGAACTCACATTATAAATCGCTGTAGCCAGAGTTTCCAAATCAATAATATCAGATGCTTGTTCCATGGTGTCTTAAAACTTTATGATAATTTAACCGCATGTCCGTTATATACAAAATCTCAAGGGCGAATTCTGATGTAATGGGAAACCTTACATAACTTCCCTGATTGGCTTAAAAAAGACATGTACTTCCTGTTCCCGTTTGTGGATCAATACATCCCCCCACCGATTATGTAAATCAATTTCTCGGAAATCCACTTACCCCTCGAATCCTAGATCAATACTTCTCTCCCCCGTTAATGCGCATGTGCAAACTTTGCCCTGGAGTCATTACAGCTAGACGAACAACAACAAATCAATTGACCCTGACCCCATTATGCTCGATCGATAATCCTTGAATAAATTATATCCCTTCAGCGTTAGACTTAATTGTAGATGGCAGCACGCAGTGTAATGAGTACCTCCTGATAGCTTCCTACTATAAGCCTGCATAATTCAGAGAAACAGGCCAGTGTTCTTTAGTAATTCGTTGAATTAATGGTACTATATGGCTTACTTTATATTTCTCACTGACATTTTCTCTTGATCTTGGAAAATTTGGTCCAACTTTGCACCCCCCCCCTCCCAGGGTTTTGACGAAATTGCGCCCCTGTTTTTAGTGTTATATCATACTACGGATGGTAGAATTGATAAAAATCACGTAGATATGAG
The DNA here is from genome assembly GCA_027921565.1 of Artemia sinica. Taxonomy (NCBI): domain Eukaryota; kingdom Metazoa; phylum Arthropoda; class Branchiopoda; order Anostraca; family Artemiidae; genus Artemia; species Artemia sinica. Next base: position 22,205,231 of record CM051263.1, on the reverse strand, counting down.
CAATAGCTTTCAAATAAGCCATTAAACGTCACTCTAAAAAGTTCTGATAACCCAGTAGCCCCAGCTTTTCCACTTGAGACAAGGCACCCAAAATGCCGTTTTTAGTGCCATTAGGAACTTGCTGCTGGTGGAATTTATAGGAAGGAAGGACGTATATATGAGCAATGTCTTTTATATGAGCTACTAAAAATTTGTCTAAGATACAGACGATGCTAAAACCCCCAATAACAATACGCCCATACCGATACGCGTGATATCGATACGTCCGATACCAATAAGCGTACAACTCTTTCCCCAGGGACTATGGAGGGCCATATCATCACTAAAATCGTAGATATTGGACCTTTGGAGAAGGGGGGCTAGTTGCCCTCCAATCTTTTTGGTCACTTCAAAACGGCACTTACAAATTTAATTTCCTTTCGAATGAGCTATTACACATCTCTCTATGATGCTCTGGCCACCCCCTAGCCCTGCTAGAAAAAAAAAGAAAAAAAAGGGAGACAGATCAGTACTACCGATGCAAAAAAGCGATTTTCTTTGTTGTTCAAGGAGGGGGACTGTAATTTTTCTACAGAAAGTTTTCGACCATGTTGATTCCTATGGTGCACTTTTCATTTTGATCTGACGCCATTTCAAAGGGATTTTGGGCTTTTTCCGAAATTACCATAAAATTCTTTGCTCAATAAAGTTTTAATGTTAAGACGAACGGAAATAATAGTCACTACTCCTGAACCAGTGTCAGATGGTAATTTTTTGACTAGGTAACTTTTTTCTAAACACGATTTTTAACTTTTGGTTACTATGGTTTATGGTTCGCTCTTAACTAGGTTGCAGCTACCGCTGCATCCATAATGCAACAAATCTTTGTTTTATCACTGAAGTCCACCTGCTTTATCAGACCCGGAAAAATATTATCCTGTTTTCAAGTGCCAAGAATCGATACAGCCGCAATGAACGGGGAGGAGTCGTAACATCTAACCGTCAGGAGCACTAACGTCAGGACATCAACAAAGTCCGTCATAACATTGACAAAAAATCCGTCAGTACCACTAACCGTCACAACATCAAAAATCATAACATCGACACGTCAGCTCATCGACAGTCACAATCGCTTCCCGTCAGGACGTCGACAGTCACAACATCGACACGTCATAACATCTGAAAATTTTTTCATAATGAAAATCTGTCAGAACCACTAACCGTCAGAACGTCGACAGTCGTAACATCGACACGTCATAACATCTAAAATTTTAAAGCTTTAGTTTTTTGGGGCTTAGGGGGGGAAAGGTACCTAGGTTAGGTTAGGTTACGTGTTTAATATACGCTTTGCTTCACCCCACCCCCCTGATGCAAATAAATAGCGGAAATTTGTTTCTAAACTATTGTATACTTATTACTATTATAAA